>BGPR01008733.1:0-61367 GCA_013235015.1 Araneus ventricosus | reverse complement strand
GCCTAGACTTCATTCTTATGACTATAGCTGCAGTCCTTCTGAAGTTAAGGGGAGTATGTGTGTAAAGGACTTTAGTGGCACTCTGAATACAAAAAAAAAAAAACCCGCAAGCACAGATGGCGGGGAAATAGTAACAATAACCAAAAACAACATCAAAGAAATAATTTCAAAAATAATTCGATTCTTACTTCGTTGGAATTCGGTCCGAAAATTATGTCCGTGGTGGCCCCTTGTTATATAACTACCACATATCCTCCAGGATTGAAAAATAAGCAAGTTTATTAACCCTCAAATGTCCAGTGTTGCCTTTAAGCAACATACCCAATTTTGTCGTCTAAAATCTTGAGAAGCTCTAATGCCAGTTGTTGCCAATACCATACATACTGAAAATGTCATTAAATCAATTTACAACATATAGATGGCAGCCAGAGTGCTGGTAAAAAATAAAAATAAAGTGATGTATTTCACTTGAGGCTGCATCTCCTGTGCTTTGTCCGTACACTTGAGAATGCCATATTTTATTCTACAATGTTGAAGGAAATTTCTTATCCTTATTATTAGTTACTAAAATTCATCTACGTTTAATATTATAGAATTTTATCAAGGATATTTTTTTCTGAAATAAAACACAGTTTTTTCAGTTGTTAACAAACTGTTTTTTAACCGTAAACCATACTTAAAACAAAATAGGATATTTTTAAGTATTTCTTCCGTATTTTATTCAAGAAATGAAAATCAAAAAACATTTTTAAATCAATTTTTATAAAATCCGGCTTTTAAGGATTAATGTCAACGTCAGTAATTTGAAGCGTGATTAAGCATCTCAAAAGAAAGTACTTTCCCAAATAACACAAGATGCTCTACAATGCAACGTTATCTTCATAATATTGTACAGCATTCAGAATATAGAACAACATCGTAAAAATATCGTGTAATAGCTTTGTTCTAATAGGGTTTACAATTAGTGAAAATGGTGAGTGGGGACCCATTCCAAATATTTGTGGAGGTCCCATACTGCCTTTCACACTACTATTCTATCGCATCATTCTTCCACTTCATAATCAAGTCTGAATTTGACAGGCGTCTCAAAAGAAAGTCCTTTTTAGTTGTGACAAGCCGCCTTCGGCGACCAGCTTGTTCGCCGGAAATATAATTTCAACTGACTCTCTTATGCATATTTTGATATTCATGGCTCCCTAAAAAAAGTAATTTTAAACTTCAAATTGCGATAGACATTTAGCCCGCGTTCTTTTTGTGGCCTTGCACTTGTTCTGTTCCTTGGTTACATGAACGTCCCTAATGGAGTCAAGTAACTGTTCGTGTCAAATAACATCCAATTGTATGTAATCTATGCGAACTTTAAATTAACAAATTTGATTTTAACATCAAAATAGAGTGGCTAGTTTTGCATCCAGCAACATGTTAATTTTCTTAAAACATGCTGATAAAATGAATTAAAGCATAGCAACCATAATCGTTCGGTTTACTGGATTATATTCTTATATACTTACTATCTTGATTACTTTCTTTACAGATTTCTCAGCAAAATTCATCAAATAAAAAAAAAGTAAAATCCAATAGGATATTAACTTAGCTTTCAAAAATGGAAGAGAAACACGCAAATAAATATTTGTTTAAACAATGAAAACGGTTTGAATTTCATTGCAACAATGAAAAGCATTGTTGTAAACAATGCCAGAAAATATGTTTAAAAATTTATTAAAATTAGAGAAAAAATTGCATGACAATTAATTGATATCATTGAAAAGATATTTTTTTAAAATTTTCAGATAGTGTAAAAATAATTTTTGTGCTGTAATATTTTCGGAAGTTTTTAAGGAAAAACTCCAAAATTTTGCTTAATTCTCAATTAATTAAAATTCTAATTGAAATTTCCAAAAAAACCTGCTCCGTGGTGCACATTCCTACACTCCAAAATATGTTTGTGCCAAATTTTGTTGCTCTACGTCTAACGGTCTGTCCTGAAGAGCGCCAACCCACACATTCTGCTTTATTATTAGTAGAGATAATAATCCACTATTTCGAAATCTTCGTGATTCTAAGTACAGAGGCATGCAGTGGCGTTAAAGTTATGATAATTGTGAAAAGGAGAGAAATTAGTAGCAGGCTTTGATTGGCTAAGAGAAAGAAGGTTGAATTAGTAGAAAACAAATAAGATTAAGAAGTGATTTTTTAATATGTCTTGTACGCTGCAAAAAATTTAGCTACCATAAACGCGGATGAATAAAAATTACTCATTAAATAACATTAAATACCATACGAAAAAAAATTTTTTAACAGGATTCGCATTGGAACAAATATGAAAAAGAATTTGTTTTGCAAAATGGCGATGCTAGTGAGTAAAAATGTTATGAGTATAAGATAATTCTCTACACACAGAGATGCAAATGCAACGGAAAAAGGATACATAATAAAATAAAATAGGGACTATTAAAATGAAATAACTACCTAATAAAATAAAACTAGTATATATTACGATAATTATTCTATTCACAGACAGATGGCAGAACAAGCAATATCCTTTTTTTCTCCCTCAATCACTTCCATTCAGTATCTCTTAGGCCCAGTGCACACTAGCCGATTCGTGTCGTGAAGCTATAAAAATAACATTCCCCCCCCCCTCTGTTTCTCCACAGGGGGCATGAGGGTTACTATTGTTATTTTTATAGCTTCAACGACACATATCGGCTAGTGTGCTCCGGGCCTTAATATACGCTTTAACAGTGGCGGCGACTCGGGGGGAAGTTATCGCCCCCCCCTTTTTCCTGAAAAAATTAACTTTTTATTTAATTTTAGGAGCCTAAAACTAGGAATTAAAAAAAAAATTATTTTCCGGGATAGTTAGCTAATTTTGTAACTAAATTTTTAAAATCTGTTGTCTCTCATCTATACTCCGGGGCACTTTTAGGTGTCTATGAATTTTTTGCTTCTCCCCCACTTTTCCCGCCACCGAGCCTTAACAATATTAACAATTACAAATTGACTAAATTTAAAAATTGATTAAATTAATTAATAAAACATTAATAAAAATTCTTAGTATTATATATAAAGGCGCAAATGCAGCTATTTATAATATAATACAGATACAAATAATAGATATACTAAACAAAATTTGAATTAAATAAAAAGAGAAAGAAAATTATAGATAATAAACAGCAGATTTAGACATAAACGATGACAATACATCTTTAAGCGTACAAATGCAACAGCCTGAAGTGATTGCATCAACGGAAGTTTAAAACGATAATATTTAAAACACATAAAAATTAAATTAGAAAGTAAAAAATGTTCAAAAAGGAAGAAATGAATGAAGAATCGAATGGCGAACTTTATCGAAGACCACTCACCATAAAGATTCCAAATTAGACAAGATTTTCTGTCAAGGGTAAGATTATAAATCAAAAGTATACCCTTTGTGGCCTGAATCCTGTCCAATATTAATATGAGAAACATTTTGGCAGATCAAAATGCAAATTCCTTAAAGAATAATCAAAAGATACTAGAGAGTGTGTTAAACCTAACACTCTTTGCCGAAATTTAAGATGTAAGCCAGTAATTTTTCTTCACAGATGGTGCTAGGTGCTAGCTTCTAATTCTTTGTTGCTTCCTGTGTATTTGGCGTCTCCTGGCTTACGCCTTAAATTTCGGCAGAGAGTGTTAGGTTTAACACACTCTCTAGTATCTTTTGATTATTTTTTAAGGATTTTGCATTTTGATCTCTCAAAATGTTTCTCATATTGATATTGGACAGGATTCAGGCCACAAAGGGTATACTTTTGATTTATAATCTTACCCTTGACAGAAAATCTTGTCTAATTTGGAATCTTTATGGTGAGTGGTCTTCGATAAAGTTCCCCATTCTATTCCTCATTCATTTCTTCCTTTTTGAACATTTTTTAATTTCTAATTTAATTTTTATGTGTTTTAAATATTATCGTTTTAAACTTCCGTTGATGCAATCACTTCAGGCTGTTGCGTTTGTACGCTTAAAGATGTATTGTCATCGTTTATGTCTAAATCTGCTGTTTATTATCGATAATTTTCTTTCTCTTTTTATTTAATTTAAATTTTGTTTAGTATATCTATTATTAACAATATTAACCTTTAGTAGCTAAGCAACAGCTAAGACTGATGTCTAATTCCCCTTTCACCGAGACTAAAATAGTTAAAAACATTCAATTAAGGAATTTATATATATATATATATATAAAACAACAAATACAAATGAATATACAAATGAATTTAATTGAAGGATATATATATATATATCCTTCAATTAAATTCATTTGTCAATGTGACGCGATATATTCTTACTGTAATCAATGATTAATAAAACTTCCTTGAGATTATTAATTTATAGATAACTGATATCCAACTAAAAACTGCTCTAGAACAGGCATGTTACTGGTTAATCAGAGCCGAATAGCTTTTTGTACGTAGAGTGGAAATAAAATAAAATAAAATAAAACTGCAATAGAATCACATAGGTTTGAGTAGAAAAGAACAAATGTAATGCAAAACTAAGATTTTCTGACATTTAGAATCTTCTCTCTCTTACCAGCTTTCTTATTTCGAGATAAATCTTGTGTGCAATTACTAATTTGAAAATCAATTGAAAATGAATGCCAATAACATTTAATCTAATCTGATATTTCATTTATTATAACTTCTTTTGATATGGGTAACTAAGTCCTGCCACCCATAAGTACTCCCATCCACGGAAATAATTTCATATCTTAGTAGTACAACGATATTGTTCAACATTATAGACCTTCTTCTGCTACATGGGGTGCGAATTTCCTAACCTGATATTTGCATATTTATAAATTTTGAACTTCTGAACTTCATTGAATTTTGTCTTCCAGTTGGAGAAACATGGCATTTTATTATCTCCAATTGTCAGTTACATCTCAGTTCTACATTTGGTGGAAAATTTTTTTAAAGGTATTTTCTGAATATTTAACATCTGTAAATCTTGCTTCAAAGTAAGTTTCAAATTAAAACGAAAACTGATTATTTTAATAGAATTTTGCCTTAAAATTAACATTATGAATAAACGTTAATTCCTAAATAAAGATTGAGGTGAGATCTTTTAATTAAACTTTTCCAACATTCTAATATTGTTACGAAACTGTTAAGTTGTTTCTATAACATACTAATCTTATGGCAGGAAAGAAAGTTTTACAGAGGTTTTTTCTGGAAGCCAAGCCAATGAACCCCGACCTTGGCGACAAACTTGGTGTGCATTTTGGAGACTTGGCGATAAATTTAGCGACTTTGCCAACAAAACGATGCTTCTAGAAAATGCGGAACTATGGCCCTATCTCTAGTAGGAGCGGGAATATCGAAAACCTTCGAGAAAAGTCAATGTGACGTCATATCCTGTCGGAAAAGGTATAAATACCGAGAGCTTGTCGAGTGTATCAATCAGTTGGGCTTTTGTCCACAGTGCAAGCTGGTGAGCTAAAATACGCTGAGCGTTATTAAAAATGCTGTGACTGATTTTTATTAGTGATCATATTATGTTGGTAACTTATAAGAGAGCTATTTAGTTTTGTTACCTGAGCTACGTGTTTTTTTTCTGGAATAAAGAGCTATTTTTTATTATCCTGCATGCTGAATTATACTCACGTACACCCATCGGAAGATTTCTGTAAAAATATACTAGGTTATCTTAGCTGCCATGGTAACGCTTCATGGATATCCTTGATCCATGACGTTTGAACTCAAACCATACGTTTCCATAGATTAAGAGTCGAAGACTTTGACTAGGATAAAGTAATGATAATCAAAAATGTTTAGAATCTAGAAGTTTTTAGCTTTAATCTTTATTGCAAATCATTTCAATACAATTTGAAGAAATGACATCTCTTCCTTGAAAGTTCTGTTAAATGTTTTACTAAACTCATTTTCTCCCCTTTATATGAAATAGTAACAGAAAGAAATGCGTAGAAAAGTAATTTTTATTCGCACTTTAACTTGACTGGATTTACAGGCAAGTTTTAGTAACTATTGCCTCTTAACAAAAAATGTGCTTTGGATTTTGCTGCAATGATTCAGATTAAAATAGGGAGTAGAGAATACCCGTTGAAATTTTATTAAAGTGCTTTGGATCAGAAAAAATAGATTCAAGAATTAAATTTTACCTATTAAAATATTAATGTTAGCAAATCGGTTGTTATGATTAACTTCTGCTGATAGAAAGAAATTATTCTGTGGCTAATCTATAAGTTGGCCTTTAGTTCTACAGATGGCAGCACTAACTTTCTGAGCTCATGATAATTTAGAAAGTTGCTTCAAATGATTATGTGGGGGGAGGCATTATCAATAACATATTAATAGGTACATTAAATACAAAATGCTTGATAAGATCTATTTGTTATATGGTTTTAAAACTATTCTGGGATTAAGCACTTTTTCCCTCTTCATCTATCCATTCGTTTCCATCTATATCTTAATTAAGTCGTGCTAGAGCTATATAAAATATTTATTTACGGCGTTCTGAAAAAACATTAAATTAAGTAATAAATTAAAAATGACAGAGCACGTTTGTGAACACAAATGCATATCTTTAGGATACAAAAAAATGCTACATTTCGCTCTTGAGAGATAGTGTTTTGTACTTTTTCTCAGCGAAAGTTAACAAATATTGTTAAGAAAGTATTTTATACTTAATAGAAATATAAATAAAAAAATAAATGAGATTTTTTCCTTCAAAAATATTACATTTTGATCTTTCTGAATATTCTGCAAAATATATTCCATTTGATGACTATCACATGATCAGAAGGATGACTACTACTCAACACTTCCATGCTGCAAAACTAGCAGAAATAAAATTAAAGAAAAGAATTCTTCGGGAACAATTGGAAGGCGTACATCTTCCTGGCGCATTAGCTCAGTAAAATCAAAAGTGAATCGCCGATATGGCTGTGTCTTTCGCACTTTCCGGCTCCCGATGTGCTTCTAATTGCCTTCTGAAACAAAATGTTATCGGAAAGTGCAAATCGGCAGTTAACTGCAGACAGTTTTCGCTTTCCACCACCTGTCAGGCTACCGGCGAGCCAGAGGGGCCTCGAGTAGTGACCCAGGAAATCCCCGGGCCGAAATCCACTGCTTTAAAAAATGAGCTGAACAGCCTCCAAAACAATGCCGCTGTGCAAATGTTTATTAATTATGGCAAATCTGTTGGCAATTACTTAGTCGATGCTGATGACAACATTTTCCTGGATGTTTACAACCAAATTTCATCCATGCCTCTTGGATATAACCACCCAGCTTTGATCCAAGCTGTCAAAAATCCTGACAACATGCAAGCGTTTGTTAACAGGCCTGCTCTTGGTGTCTTGCCGCCTAATGACTTTGTAGAAAAGTTGAATACTAGTCTGATGTCAATTGCACCTCCTGGTCTGAAGGAGATACAGACAATGGCATGTGGATCATGTTCGAATGAGAATGCATTCAAAGCAGTCTGCTTTTGGTATCAAAACAAGCAACGTGGTGGCAAACCAGCCACTGAGCAAGAACTCCGATCCTGCATGGTGAATGAGGCTCCAGGTGCTGCAAACCTGAGTATTCTGTCATTTATGGGAGGCTTTCATGGGCGTACCTTTGGAGCACTTGCCTGCACTCACTCGAAACCAATTCACAAACTGGATGTACCCTCGTTTGATTGGCCAATTGCTGACTTCCCTAAATACAAGTATCCACTGGAGCAGTTTCAGAAGGAGAATGCAGCTGAGGATTCGAAGTCCTTAGCTCAAGTTGAGGACTTGATTGATAGATACCAGAAGAAACGTCCTGTTGCCGGATTGATTGTCGAGCCCATTCAAGCAGAAGGAGGGGATAACCATGCATCAGACAGTTATTTTAGGAAGCTGCGTAAGTTGTGTTTAGATAAAGGTGTTGCTTTTATTTGTGATGAAGTCCAAACAGGTGGTGGACCCACTGGGAAATTTTGGGCACATGAGTACTGGGGCTTGGAAGTGCCTCCAGATGTTGTCACTTTTAGCAAAAAGATGCTAACTGGTGGCTATTTCTATCGTGATGAGTTTCGTCCAGAGCAAGGATATAGAGTTTTTAATACTTGGCTAGGTGATCCATCTAAGATGGTTTTGTTACAAGAGGTTATTAAAGTAATCAAAGAGCGGAATCTTGTTAAAAACATGGAAATAACGGGAGCACATTTATTAAAAGGCTTTAAAGACCTCCAGAGTAAACATGTAGGTAAAATTTTAAATGCTCGTGGTAGGGGAACCTTTGCAGCCATAGATTTTGCTAGTCCAGAGGCTAGGGATAAAGCTGTTAAATGTTTGCATAAAAGAGGTATCCACTGTGGTGGAAGTGGTACTAAAACCTTGAGAGTTAGAACAGCTCTTATTTTTGAACCAAAGCATGCCGATATATTCCTAGATCGTTTGAATCAGGTATTGAAGGATGATTTTTGATGTAATATAATTAATTAAAATCATCTTAAAGGAGACAGAAAGATATATATTTGTTACTAAAATATTAGATGGTTGAGATGTATAGATTTTTATGCTGACAAAACTAAATTTATCTTAAAAAGATAAAGTTCTACTTTTTTACCTATATTTTTAACAAAATAATTCTTAGCAGTGAAATTTTAAAAGCCTTTATTTGGTTAAAAATATTGTTTTGCACAATTTTAAGTTTTGGAAATTACTAGACAACAATTTCGTGAAGGAGCTTCATGTAATGTGGTATATTAACAGGTCTACTCTTTGATTGTTTGCTGAACTAAAACCTTTAAGGTTTGTTTTATTATTGGTTAAAAAATAACCTTTGATTTGTTGTTATGAAGTTTTAATGAGTTTTGTTATGTTTTTTATGTTCTTTTGTTGATTTTAGAATGATAAATTGTGGGTCAGTTACTAGTTATTCTAAATATACCCAAATAAGACACATCTGTTGTAAAATATGAAAATGCAGGAAACATATGAAAAATAATCATATAAATCTAATGTTGTATCTTCCCCTCTTTTTTTCTTCAAATTTCACTATGTATATTTGATTAAGCAAAATCTTTTAATCAAAATTTTCTTGAGTTATAAATCCCTTTATATAATGTTAGTCATTTAATAATTATCACATTGTTGACCAGTCACAAGTTAACTCGATTTTTCATGCCCAAACGTTGTTGACCGATCATGAGTTAATTTGGTTTTACTCTACATTCAATTACGAATTAATAGCTGGTGATATGAATTAGCCTCTGTGTAAAATTGCTGGTCAAAAATGTGTTAATACTGTGTATCAAAGTTTAGTAAATTGCTTGCAGTAAATAAGGGTTAATTTAATAGTTTATTAACATGTTTAAGCTTTTATTTTTTAAATTTTTGATAATTACACATTTATAAATAATACTGTGTTTTGTAGTTTGAAGTAATATGCATACCATCTATCCTTAATGTTAAAGCATCTGAACTTTTCTTACCCTGTGTTTAAGTTTGTTATTTGTTCTATATGTTTCTGAAACTCTTCATTTATGTTCTATTGCAGTACAATTCTAAGACTATTATAAGTTTTCTTTAATTTAAGAAGTGCATTGAATTAGATCCGTGATTATTTAAAGCTATTAATTATTAGGGATGTAACGAATAGTGATTTGGCCAAATACTGAATATTCGGCTGAATTTCGGGCCGAATAAACCAAATTTTTAAAAACATTTCACTTTTGATTGTAAATGAAATATTTTTCAAATTTTAAATGAAAAAAATTAAGATTAAATAAAATTGATTTTTTATTTATTTGTATATTTTAAAAATTGTTAATGCTTTTATGTGTATTTGTATTATTTTAAATACCTTAATTCCAATAACAAGAAATGAAAAACCCTCTTCATTTTGGGATTGCTTCAAAGAAATAAGAGTCATCATTGTTTGCATGACAATGAGAAACACAGAAGAAAATGAAATGGATAAATTAAAATTTCTAGAAGTAAATTACTATTTTGATAAAGAACTTCTTATAGATAGAATGGAGTGTCCACTTAATTGGTGGAAAAAAATGCAGATAAATTTCCAAGGTTCACAAATTTGGCAAGAAAATATCTTTCAGCACCTGCAAGCATTATATAGTGACCATTTATTTTCTGAAGCTGGTTAATATATATGAAACCATATGGAACAGACTTCTATAAATGATATATGCAACATAATTAAATAAACCTTATGTTCTATCCAACTTAAAATTGGATAAATGTTAGATTTTTTTTATATAATAAATGCACCGGAATGTAATTTGCAATTGTCTTTATTAAATATTTTGAAAACCCTATTTTTCTAGAAACATTTTATCATCCTGAATTTATTCTGACCATTATCTGTGATAGCCTTCGGTCAGATCGAACATTCTGGGAAGATCCGAATAGGTCTAATAATGAATATTCATTACGTCCCTAGTTGTAATGGAACAGACTTCCTCTTGTAAAATTATTGTTCTTGCATCATAATTTCAGGTTTTGCAATGGTAAATTATATGTAACTTTATTAAATATACTTATGCACTGTGCAACTGATATGTAATTCTGCTGTATTCTTTGTTAAATGTGTATGTAAAAGCACATTTAAAAAAATTATTATCCTGAATATATTCGTCAAAAGGACCGAATTGCTCTAATATTCATTACATCCCTATTAATTATTAGTAATAAACTGATGCTAAACATATCATGCATTCCAAACTAAAGTTTATATACTTTTTATTTTGTGTTATTCAATATCATTAGATAGGGAACTTGTTTTTCTGCGTGGAATGATGTTTAACACACTGCTTTGTGATAAAATATTTTCTGGTTAATTGTCATCATTTAAGTTTTGAGGTATTGGGAAAGAAGATTACGATTTTCTCTTGAATATTTTAGGGTTATAATTAGCAATTCTTTGGTACTGTATCGTTAGTGCAGGGCCCTAATTGTCATCAAGCTTGGATGCTGGTGCTACTTTGTGATACGCCGATAACAAATTGCTAAGAAAATTGAATACTGACACTAAGATTTGGATTTCTGTATGGGCCTGATTAACATAATTGTACGAAGCAGTGGGTTGAAGCACATTTTCACCATTTTTCTTTTAATTTTTTTTTATCACTTGATTGAACTTCATTAATATATATATTTTTTTATTGTTAATGCTGTTTCACACAAACTCAACAAGCAAGTCTTCCAATAGTTTTCATGCTTAAATGTATCGTGAAGTATATATGCAAGATGTTATATTTACAGAGTTAACTGGTATACCTTACATATAAATACATCAATGTATTTTTGTATTGTCTTAGAGAAATAAGTAGAGTTTAATATTTTTCTTGATGTTTAAACTATATTTTTATTTTTCCTGTATTATTAAGTATTGGTGCTGGTTAATATTTTCACAGACAAGTTAAATACTTCGATATGTGTTATATTCAATCTCAATTTAGTTACAATAGTTGCTAATAATTTAGAATTGCATGTTGAAAATAGGGCAACTTCAGCTTTTTTCTTTGGTACTTTTCCATTATCCTGACTACAGCCAAAATATCTGCCAAGTATTCTCACCCTTGCAGTAAAAAACTGGGGATGTCTCGATGACTTCTTAACCGAAGTTCTCTGAACTTGGCACACATTTAGCAGTTGCTGTACTACCAGAAAGGGGCATTTTGTACGAAAATACCTGTTTAGTAACAGCTGCCTAATGTTGAGAAACTAAGGATACCTATTTGTTACTAACTTTTTAGCCTAAGGTTTTTGTATTTGACACGCATTTGGCAGCTGCTGTGTTAACATAAAGTGAAATTTTACACTAAAATTCATGCTTAGGGAGAGCTGCTAACAGAAAGACCATCTGTCTTCTTTTTTTTATGGTTATACATAAACACAAACATGTTATTGACTTGTATAACTTAACTCATCATGCATTGAGATTGTATTACTGATTTTTGAAAACTGCAAACCTTATAAATTCAGTTTTTTTTTTTTTAAGAGAAGAAAGTTAATAGTGTAGAAATTTTATAATTTTTTAAAAAATTCTGAAGCATTGCACATATTTTCCATCTATAAATGTACTGTTTATCTCGGATGTCTAGTCACGATGTATGTTTCAATGTGCATTGCCGTGTCTCCTATAGATTAAAGTGTTTCTTCCTTTAACATTTTTGGCATAAAAGAACTAGTAACAAGGAATATACTGGACTTTGAGTATAAATAGTGCAGAAAATTTAAAATTGTTTCATTAAAATCTGGGTTAAGAATAAAGTGTGGCAAGACTGAATAAGAACAAAGATTTTGTTCATCACTTTAAATATGATAGAAGAAATGCAAATTAAAAATATATGCCATCTTTTTTTTAATGTTTTCATGTATTTTGTGAAGATTTTGTGTAAATTTAAGGAAGGCATTTTCTGTCTTTGTGCCAAACATAGTTAGTTGAAACATGTATATGTATATCATACACTTAACACACTCTGTGCATATGACTAATAATAATGATATACATTACAATAGTTGTACTACCCTATGTACATTTACTATACCATAAAGATGTGCTTTTATGTCATATTATTTAGGAGTATTTGTTTGTGTTCACGCAATATATATTGTTTCTATGTCAGAATTTTTTTTAAGTACAAAGAATTAAAATGTGTTTATCAGTTGATATCTGTTTTAAATTGCTTCATAAGAAACACTGAACAATTCTCTTGAAATTGAATTATTTCTGTGAGTATTAGATACTTTTTCTAAAAGACACTTCTTTATTGAAATCAAACTAACAAATAGTTGAAAGAAATTCACGAGTCTTTTCTTACTGTAAACGTTTCACACTGTTTCCTCATTTAACCCATTAACACCCAAATTAATTCAAAGCTTAGATTTCAATAAATTTGTAGTCAATTGCATTTAAAACATCAAAACTAAGTTAACTCTGAAGTAAAATTAAAATCGAAGAAAAAGAAATTATTATTTTTTTTTTAGAAAAAAAATTTAAATCTACAAACAATCATTTTTAAAACTTTTTTTACTTAGATACTAAAGATTTTGGAAATACAGTAAAATATCAAAAAAATGAAAATCAGTTTTGAATTCCTTGCATTACTTCAAAAATAAATCAAAAGAAAAATCAAAAAATTTCAAAAAGGTGACTTTTTGAGTTCAAAATCTGGTTAACTGGTGTATATACCTGCTGACAACTGTTTAGGAGTTTGGTGATACATATTGACTTCATAGACAAAGCAAAAAAGAAACTATGGAATGCATTTGGTTCAGCCACGGAAGTGAAGTGTAACTTTCCTATAAATAGGACACTGGGCGTTAATGGGTTAAACAAAAAAAAAACAAAAAAAAAAACGTTAACCATCTGTTAGTCACAATCATTTCCATCCTTAAGTGGTTATGTATCTTACAGATATAAAAATCTATTCTATGGTAGTTCATCAGGTTTTGATAATTTTACATCTAGAACTGTAATAATTAGTGTTAATGAGAATGTAAATGAGTATTCTATAAGAAAAATTCAAATAGTAGAGTAAAACTACAGAAGACAGATTTACTAATCTGGCATGCATAGGTGTATTAAATATTGTGACTAATGGAGAGTTAAATGCATTCAAGCCAAATTAAGCCTAAATTTCAAAGCATTTAGGCTAGTGTTTCCCAATCTAAGGCCCACACTCCACAGAGGGGGGGGGGGGCAATTTGATTGTCAAAGGGGACAAAGCAGTATCACGAACTCACAGAAATGCAAAATGATGAATCGTTTAAAACTTTATTTAATGCTAGAAGATTTGTACCCGTCTAAGATGGGCTTTTAGCTTACTAACAATATCTCGGATCTGATTGTCACAAATTTACTAACGAAAGTTGAAGAAAATCGCATGCAGATTGCCAGAGTGTTTAAAAATAAAAAAAAGCATAAAAAACAGAAATGATGAATCAATTGATACTAACTTTCCTTTTGAAAAATTTATAAATATTCAATTCCAAAATTAAGTACGAAAAAGAAACAACCTTTTCAACGAAAGTAAAGATCTCCGAGAAGTGGAAAAATAAATTAATTCTAATGAATTAAATATTTGCGGTTTGAATTCTGTTTAATGTCTCTTGGCTTTGTCTCGCCTTCCATCATGCAAATCTCTCTCTTGCTAATCTTCGTTTCCTTGCAGTGGGATCGTCTCTTCCGTATTGTTTACCAACACTCAGATCAAAATTGATCACTAAATCTTTATAACATTTAAGATAACTTTCCTCTTAAATATTCAATTCAAAGATTAAGTATGCAAAAGGAAGAAAATATCGGATGCACCATTGGAATAGAGACAAAGATAAGGGAAATTCACTTCGGCACTCTCTCCCCTGTTCCTCTCCAAATTTTAAGAAAACCTCTTCCATGTTATCCGCGCGCGCTGCTGATCCGGTGGGTCGTAGCCACGCCCACATTCCTGAGCGTTGCAGATCGCCTGGATAAATATTATATAGATTAAAGGAGTGATGGCACGGCTTTCTGAGGAAACAGAAATCAACAATCCAAATTCAACCAAATGTGCAAGAAAACTATTGTTACCATTTCAATCTTAACAAATCTGAATGTGAATTTTGTTGCTAAAAAAAAAGAAAGAAAGAAATCGTTTGGATATCGCACAATAGGGAGACTTGATACTGAAGCTTGGAACACAGATTTATACTGATTTTGAATTATATGCCATATTTTCGTGGACTTTACTTATATTAAAAAAGACTAACTATAGTTCTCAAAAAGTTAATTTAGGTATAAGTCAAATGAGTCGACTTTTATTTTAGGTTTAAGCAATCAGACATCTGAGATTAGCCAGGACAGTCCTAATTTTTGCCTATTTGTCCCATATTGAAAACTGTTCCGAATAGGAATAAACTTTCCCAGATTATTCGGTTTTTTATTTATCAGAAAATACTTAAAAAAGAAGATAACCTAGATAGAAGAACAAAGTTAGTTTTTCAAGAATTCTTATCAATTTTTATTATACAAAGAATAGGGTCACCTTTATATGACTTATGTGGATGATGAATCAGTCTGAAGAAAAAATAGTAAATTATATTATTTATGATTCTTTATTTCAGCCTCCTTTTTTTGAAGATTTTTTAATAATTAAGTATTTTATGGTTTCGGATATTATATATTCATTTTCATATTTGTGGATTTTGTGCTATACATCTTCAAACGTTCCCCTAGCTGTTGGCCCAGATTGAAGTGCAGAAAAGCAGATCACTTAAGTTAAACCTACAGAAAGTAAAACTGTCGCAAAAAAAAAATAAAATAAGTGGCAGAAAGTGCCACCTTCAGATTTGTGATATTGTTGATTCAGGTAGGTGTAATTTAAGGCTCAATAAATATGGGCTTGCAATTTCAACTGCAAAAAATGATTTTGAATCCTGTTTGTGTTTTTCTAGTGATCGGATGTGTACTCTCCTTGAAAACGAAAATAAATCGTAAAATAAATAAATAAAATAAAAATAAAAGCCACATTTACACACGCAAAATTCACAAAACTTTATTTAAAAACAGTGACATATACAAAAGACACATTGAAGGTTTTCAGATTAACAAAAACTGCAACAACACCACATATATAAACTATTTACAAAAGTTTCAGTGCCACATAAAAAAATACAGTAGTGTGATAAAATGCAAATTTTCATTCAAATACATACTTTAAAGAATCTTTTAGGAGTTCGTCGTTATAATTCAAAACTTACTTCAATAAATTGATAAAAGAGCCAAACAATTAATTTCGAATAACAGTTTTCATTAGGCCATGTGAGACACCACGTTTCTCTAAAGAAATTAATTCTTGGAGGTTTATACTGAAGGTACTTAGATTTGAAATCTTACTATGGCGCATATGGAGAAACAACATTCTATCCGTAATCCCTGAGGTATTTTCTCAATTTATATTTTGATAATTATAGTTCTTCCATTATTCAAATAAATATTTTCTAAATAATTTCACTATTCAACATTATATATAGATGAAAGAATAAATATTACCAGTATATATTTAAAAACAATTTTTTGCATGAAACACCAGTATTTTTACTATAACAAGGGATGGAATTAATTTCTTTGAATGCTGAGACTGGTAAACTTGAGTAAATGATGGGCGTATTTTTATTAATTTTATATAAAATAACAATTGTTGATGAATGCGTGATTTTATTATTAAAATAAATTTCATGTTTTTTAAAAATTTGTTCTAATCCAAATAATCCACAACTTTCTCCTGATTGTTTTATATCATTATTGTTAGTACCAGACATTATAACTTATAAGAACGCCTCGAAATTCTATTTCCCTATATCTGCGATGATAATCAAATAGAGCTGGAAAAAAGATTGCGAAGGGGCTTTATTAACCTCATCACAATTTGCCAGAATGATGTAGAAAAGAAAAAAAATCTCGGAACTGCTAAACTAGCCCGTCAGACACGCAAGTTATATGGGGATATAAGTCATATATATAGATAGATATTTGCAACGCGACTAATTTTTAACATATGACACATATTTTTAAAAAATATCGCGGCTTAACCCTAGATAAAAAATTTCTAATTATACAAATTTATTAAATACCAGACACAATGTTCGCTAACGGCAGATCATTTGTAATTTAAATTTTTGTGACAAAGTTACCTAATTGTAAATCTTAAAAGAGAATTTTAAACACGATTTGCAGATTTAAAAAATATTTGGAATCTTTATTTTTTATTTCGTTTTCTCGATAAAATATGGATTTCATAATATTTATATCTGAATATAATATCGGAACTTGATCATGTTCAGCCCGATTCCAATTTGAAAGAGAAATTCATTGAAATTGGAATGCCAGAATTTTATACTTATTTGTCAGCAGGCTAGAAAAACATTCGAAAATTCTCTGGGTTCGGTAAAAGCACTTTATTTATCCTAAAATAAGGTATAAGATTATCGTAAAATCCAGAATTGCTATTATTTACCTTATCTTAGTTTCAGTAGCAATATCTGTGTACGCTATTTCTCTGAAGTAAGAGAGTTGATATTAAGGTCAGAAAGGAAACAAGCACATTAATGTCATCTTTGTGTTTGCTATATTTCAAACTAAACTTTTCAAAATAAATGTATTATTCTATAGAAAATAAAGCGTTTTCTTTTCAAGTAAAGTGTATTTGCAAATAAACTTAGGGTACTTGGCCTTTGTTCGCCTTTGAATTTGGCATTTTTGTTATAAATGGATCTCTTTCGATCTAACCGTTAAATATTTAAGCCGGTATTTTGTCTGAATTTTCCGTAGTCGGGGAGTTTAAAATCTCCATGTGTATAAAGAGTTCAAGCTTTAACGGTTTCTTGGAACCGAATTCTTCACAACCATGACCGTTATTTTTGTCATTATATCACCATATTCTGCATGTAATATATGCATGATAAGAATCTGATCAGAATATCATGCACATGCAATTAATTTTTTTTTATTTGAATTATATTGAAACTTATTATTATATATTGAAAACCAACGTAAAAAGCTTGAAGTGCATATTCGTAAACAAACGATTAAGAATAAAAGACAGATTCTATTAGAAGAAAACTTTTTTCATTTTATTTTATTTATTAGATTTAATTTCACTAGTCCGGTTTTTACTGTGCCATTAAAAAGCTATCAATCAATTAGCCAATGCAAAAGGAAATGCATTTGAATAAATTCTGAAGGAAAATGCAACGCAAAAAATGACACATAATGATCTAAACCGCCGTTTATCTACTGTAATATAAGAGCAAATGACTTATCGTCTGGTATATATTTTTTCTCCCTCTACTCAGCTCTTGTGATATTTTTATTTGGCGTTTTAACGATGAGAATTCATCAAATTTGAAGTCATTAAAAACTGGAAACCATTTGATTTAATCATTGCTAATTAAGTTACTAATCCTTTAAGTACTCATTTTGACGACTTTTCAACAAATTTGTAAATTGTTGGAATAGAAAGGAAGCTGAGTTTTAAGAACTATGATGAGATACTGCTGCCCCATTTATTTTATAAATCAAGTTTTTATATCAAAACTTTTATATTATAGATAAAGCTTCCTAAATAAGTAGAAAGGCTTCTTATTTTTATTACTTCAAGTATCAAAAAACGTTTTCATTTTTGAATATACTAGCATTAGTGTCTATCAAACGTTCCACTGCTTTCTAATGGCAATTAGCCTCGATTGAGGCACAAAAGGAATTTCACTTTTGAAATTTTTTAATGTTGGATTCAATCTATTGTTTGAAGAAAAATAATCCAGAATTCAGCTAAAATTACTTATATTTAAATTTCAAATTCAGATTAAAATATTAATTAAAATTTTTCTTGGAAATACTATAGATGGAATACTGAAGCTATATTTTGTATTCTTAATTTTTACAACGATGAGTACATTCTAAAAATAGAAAAGTGTATGTGTGTGTGTGTGTGGGGGGGGGGAAGCTGACTAGTTTATTTTTTGATAAATTATTTAATTTTTGTGATCGTAAGGGTTTCACTGATAGACACAGCACACAACAGAAGACAACAATAATTGAGAAGGATTTTCAAAATTAGATGGCGAATATTTGTTTGAAGTCATAATCGAAATGAATCAATATGACTGCAAACTTCTTGCAATTGTACAGAACTGGAATAATTTTCTTAGTTCTTCAAATTTCGTTGTTCATTTATTGCTGAAAATACGTTGATTTTGCATTTTTTTATGAGCCATAAAGCCCAACAAATAATAGTTGTAAGTAGGATTTTGTTTCCCGAAAAAATTCAGAGATAAAATCCTTTAAAGAAATACTTATAAAAGAATATTCTTTTAGTAGCTTAAATCGATACTGTTGTTGCGATTGAAAAACTAATCCTTTTATTCCAGTCTATGCTTTTCGCATTTTGAATCCGTTCCAGATCTGCTTGTCCAAAAGCGAATACAAAAGTAATAAGAAAATGAATGAATTTTCTGTCCTTTTGGCATGTTTTCAAATATAGACCATAAAGAACGCAGAGACATGATAAATATAATGAAATATGCAGAATAATTTGGAATATAAAGAAACAAGAAATCTGAGCATATTGCTTGGTTGGTTACTTTAGATAGTTCAAAGGTCATTATTGACTAAACTGTACTAGATGCTAAATAATCAACATAAGTACGTTTTATAGAAATATCAAAGAACTAGTTTAATTTAATTTCGTTACATTTACGACCCTTTTTGAGGCAATATGAACGCTATTTTTGGAAGGACCTCGAAATTTGCTACGAGCTGTACGCCAATACCGTAGAAACGAATCGCTATTAGCATTTATATCGAAATAAGAATTAAGGACAATGCATAACACCATTGAAAGTTATGAATTAAATAAAATTTATAGAACCAAATTCTTTAAATAAATCAAAATAGCTTAAAAGTTATTCATTTCTCGCAGTTTAGGGAGGATGACCATTATAACCTGAATGTTAAATGTTTGATTCATAATATCTTGTAATAGAATATTTATTTAGAACATTTCTTAGACAGCTACATGTATAACATGTTAAGTAAGTCACGGCAAATATGGAATGTAACAAGAATGTATATATCAACTCTCTTATCCCGGGTAACTTAGAAAGCGCGTCTGGATTATTCCATTTAATTTGGCGGCGTACGGCTTGGATAACTTTGCATATAAATAGTATTTAGTTTTGTTTCAAAAGTATTTCTACTTATCCACATTGCTAATTGCATATAAATGGCTATTAAAATAGGAAAATAATAATATAATTACGATTAAAAATTTTGTAAAGACAAAGTAAATAAATGAGACCAGTGCGAAGTCTGGTTATTTATATGTTCAAATTTTATAGAATTTTATTAACAAATGACCGGACAGGATACAGCTTTTTGCTAACATAAATATCCCACATATCCTGCAATTATTACTGTCAAATATTTTGTTTGGCAATGCCATCTGTCTTGAAAGGGGTCTAAATTTTCTAACTTAGTTCAGGTCATTTCCGATTCTTGATCATCTTAGTCATTTTCATTTATGCCAACCTAGTCTGGTATCCAATAGAACAGAATTTAATATTTTAGTCAATTAAGGAAAAGTAAGTGCCAAGGATAGTTCTGTATAGAAATAAAAATTCTGTATAGAAATTTTTTGCTGCTGCTATCAGCCAGTTATTTGAAAAGTTAAGTGATCATTCAATTTCGAATGCTGATAGTGAAGAAATGTTGCACAATGCAGTTAAGGTAGGTAGATATTTTTAATTTTAGTGGCACAAGGGCCAGTTACGGTCATGCTGCACTAAGACCTGTAGTCCATAATGTTTTTACCAATAAAATGTAATAAAATCAGTGCATTTAGAAATAAGAGTAAAAATTAGAGGTTTTGCCTGTCTAATTTAGAGAATAAGGATTTTGGTGGCATTTTTTTGTTTATTTTAAATAAGTGAAACTAGATACTATACTACAACCTTTAATTTCGTTTTTTCCTCATGATAATGCAAATTTTGTAGTCTCTTATAAGATTTTCAAGCTAATTAGAAAAGATCAACAACTAATTGCGATACTACTTCAGTAAAAGCACTGCTTTGGACATAGTATCTACATTCTTCTGACGAAAAATTTCTAAAATATGCAATTAAAAATTATAGACGAATATAAATCTGAAAAGACATTTGACATTGAATATAAAAATGGTAAAATATTTCTTTAAAGCGCCTTGAGTTTAAAGTTTTGCAATAAGAAGTATGCTTTTTTCAAATATGTTACTCAGCCATCTCATGATAGTATAAAGCGTGATATTTGATCAATAAGTATAATCATCAAATTTTAATTTCCATAAATGTTTTTGTAAAACGGTTATCTTACAGATTTCTAGTCTTTGGAAAGGAGATCAGAAAATTGAAATTAAAGCTTTAAAATTATCCCACTGTTTCTGCGGGAAGAAGTCAGAGAAAGAAGGTTGATCGGTTACTAAACTTAAGTTGATTTAACCTGGACATTTCTCAAAATATTTTTTACAATGATATACGACAATGGAATCTAACAGTCACTGAGATACGATGCCTTGTAGTATTGGTAACAACTGTAACCGAATAATGCATCACCAATAAATTAAGTATTGACCAATCATTTCTTAAAACTGTTGTAGTTGTAGAATATCTACTATTTATATATAAAAAAATTAGCTGACTGCTAAAGTTGATTGTCCACCCTTAGGCTACATAGAGTGCCTTGGAGCATTGGCGTAATCAACCCACGATTCTTCTGATGGTTTCACCATTTTGCCCATGGCGATGGCCAGACCAGCGACATTGTCCATGATGAACCACAGAAAAGGTCTGTCCAGCACCACTGAGATGTCTTTGTCCGCCTTGTCTGAACCTGAACTGGAACCTGCTCCTTCTCGAACCTCGACGTACGCAGCATGTGTGACGTTGGTAACATGGAGCCATCCGAAGTTACTGATGCCGAAGAGATTGGCGTATCCAGGCGTGAACAGATCTACCAGGCCTAAATTGAAGAGGGCTTTGGACAGGTTGCCATGCGTCTGTTTTACGCTGATTCGTGGCATCTAAGAAAATGAAAATAATAGTGAAATTAGTCTTTTCGTATGCATGTTATGAGTATCTTCACTAATGATACAGTTAATTCTTAATGCATTTTTATTTATCATATGCCACCATGATGATGATTTGAGTTGATGGGCAGTGGCGTCTACAAATTGCGGTTGTGACAATTTCGTACTGGTTATTAAGTCCATCTAATCACCAAGAGTGGTTAGGTAGTGATTAGGATAGGTATGGTAGAATTTATGACTGTTGGCAAGAATATTTGGAGAGGGGATCGAAAAATAAGAAGTTTGTATCTGGATAGGAAAGTTATTGATATTTCATAATCTGTTATATATATGAGAAGAAATATCTTTTTTAGGATTTTCCTCGTACCTTTTTATCTAACCTCACTGAGCAACAATTTATCTCTCATAAAACGCATAATGTGAAAATGATCCAAATCGATCCGAATTTTATTCAACAGCATTTCAGATTTCTCGAAATCTCATGTTTGTAGGATAGGGTTTTCAATGTTGCAAATTCTTACAGAACTTCTTACTAGACACATAACCGGCTTAAAAGATCATTGATAGACAGCTAGTACTCAAGTGCCACACAATACAAATTGCGTGGATAACAAATAAAGAACAGTAACGCCTTCGACCTAAGGGGTCATTGGAATGTCTACAAAGTAGATGCGTGGGGAAATACAGACACGTTTATCATTGGACCTAGGAATACCAAATATGGTAGGCAGTTACTTCTTGGGTAGTAGGTGTTTACTAAGAAAGGGGGTTTTCAAAATTTTAATTAGATTTCTAATTAAAAATTAATCAAGATTGTAACGTTTTCTCTCAAAACCTTCGGAGCATATTATTGCACAAAAACCATTTTTACACCATTTTAAAACTAAAAATATTATATTTCCAATAATGTCAGTTTTATTTCCGTACTGTTTTTAATTCTAATTTTAATAAAATTT
Source organism: Araneus ventricosus (assembly GCA_013235015.1). Lineage (NCBI taxonomy): Eukaryota > Metazoa > Arthropoda > Arachnida > Araneae > Araneidae > Araneus > Araneus ventricosus. The sequence continues at coordinate 38,804 of BGPR01008733.1, read as the reverse complement.
TGAAAATATTTAAAAGTATATTTTACAATACTTTTCATTGTTTTACTTACACCATTTATACACACGAACATTGCTATGATATTTAATTTTTTGTGTGCAAATTATCGCTGCTATAATTAAGAATAAATTTTTAATAATACTATAAAGGTAGACGATCAAGCCTAAAACATTATCAAGTTACGATGTTTGGGACTGGAGGTTCGAATATCCTTTAAACTTATTTTTAATTTATTGTCCTCTTTCAAGGGAAAATATGCGATTATTAGCTTGTAAATATTACATTTGGTTCATTTAAATGTCGCCAAATCAGAAGTTTTGGGAATACGATGTTAAATTTATAACAATATATATATAGAGAGAGAGAGAGAAAAAAAATGACAGCTTTCGCTGTGAAGCAATACAAGGCTGTTTCGAGACGGACTTCTTAAGTTTGATCCTTGGTCAGATTAGGAGGACGACTACCTACCTACTGCCGGTACCTAATTCTCTAAACTTTAACACCATATCAGCGGGAGGCCCTTGATATCAAATTTAACATGCACCAGAATTACACAGTCGGTGGATCTTTGGTAAAACCAAGTTTCGAGTCTGGAACCCCCTGGTGCCGAAGCTCAGACTTTTTCCACCAGACCACAACAGCCCGAGCGTCACGTGGAAAAGCAAAGATTTATTTCGCGTGACTTCACTGGCACGTAACTGTTGAGATTAGTTTAATTATATTTACGTCCCGTTTTGAAGCAACACGAGAGCTATTTTGGGACTGACGTCGTAATGGAGTCAGATGGCGAGGACGATACCTGTGCTGCCACCCTCCTCCAAAGTTCTGCACTACAACAGCGGGAGGACGTTTGACCCACGACGTCAAATTTAGCGTGCACCAGGCCCACATACACGACGGATATTCTGCGGAATCGGGCTTCGAACCTACAGCCCTCCGGCCCCAAAGCCGAGACCTTACCACTAGGCCACGCGGCATTCGTAGCAGTTCGGATAATCTACTATCCACTTGTATGTTTTCAAATGATGTGAGGCAATGCCATTTTCTTTTTCCTCCTGCAAAATGTGCAATGAATTCCAACATTAAAGTGGCACCACGCATATCACGTAGTCCATTTTAAATGTCCCTTTTCATAATGCGCTGAATATACATCAGCAGGATTTATGTATCATTTTCTGATATCTAGTCGCAGTGGCGGCGAATCGGGGAGGCGAGGGGAGCAACCCCCCACTTTTTGTGGGAATTTTTTATTTTAGTGGCCCGAAACTAGGAATTATATAGAAAAAAGCAATAGTTGATAGTCAAACCGGCAAAGTATACCGGGAAAGTTAAATAAGTGGTCTCTGGTGCTTCATTTTCAATTAACCCTCTGACGAAAATTTGAAGTAGGATGTCTTGAAATGCCTAAAAATGAAGAGAACCGTCGAAATTGCTATCAATGTTACCTGCCCATCCCCCCCACATTAAGACGACTCCGTACCTCTTAATGACCATTGTCAGATGGGTGGAAAGAACGTCTTTGTTCAGTCAGTATGATTGATCACCATGCTATCTGTTAAGAGGAAAATAGCACTTTTGAAATTATCTAGGCTTTTTCCAGATGCCTAAGTAATCATGAATGGAATTGTGTACATTTACACTTGCTTTGAACGCATTGTAATCAAAACAAGCTCCATAATGCGAGTCTTTCATTCTGAAATCTTTTGGAAGGTTCTTGAGGAGCCATAAATTACGAGAACATGACATTGTGCTCCGTTGAAACCAGACATGGTAGCTTGTCACCTAAGCTGATACTAATGTGTTTTTTCCTGGGAACAAGAATTATTCGTCGTGCCCTCAAGTAGCTCTTTACTACACTCTGGTCAGTTCAGTAGGTTCAACTTAGCATTTAGAGTTTGCATTTCTCTGGTTCATGATTTCGAAGACTAAACTTATGACTTTGAGAAGCTTATTTTCTACTGTATCTTACTTTATGTAAAGTAATTAATTGCATTGCTTTGGTTATCTGTTCAAAATAATATTATTAAGCACAAGCAATCTAACTCAATATTTTTGATTTTTTTTCTTATATTTTATCCAATGGTTGGATATGTAAGTAAATTATTACTTTTTGTTTTGATTTAAACAAGCCATGCTTTTTTCAATGAAATTATTACCGACCATTTGTGAATTCTCAAAGCACTTCGGTTTAAATGTAGACTTGTGCTAATTTTACAAATAATGATTTTATGGATACTTTTAGTCGGTGCCGGCGACTCGGGTGCGGAAAAAATTAAATTTTTATTTCATTTTAGCTGCCTAAAACTAGAAATTATAAAAGAACAATTGGGTCCGGGAAAGCTAGTTAATTTTGTAACATAATTTTTTTTTCTTTTTTTGTTTACGGATACTTTTAGCGGCCAAAAATTTTTTCCCCCCCCCCCCCAACTTTTGTCACCCAATCGCTGCCACTGTCTAGTCGCAAAGGAAGAACCAGAACCGGTTTTTACAGAACCGAAAAACTTTATACCCAAGATAAACACGAATGCCGTCAAGATGAAAATGCAATAAAAAACTGCAAGCAAGAATTATTCGGCACTTATAGTAGCTTTTTAGGAATCAAGATAAGCTATTTGAGAATAAAGATAAGAAGTTGTATGAAGGGTAAGCTATTGAATAAGTGTTGCGTCACCTAGCCAAGGACGTTGTGATAGCATAGATAAAGGAGCTGTTGAATTCCATTTTTTATAAATCGATAATGCTGAAGTTAAAGAAATTTTTCTTCCTTCCTCCTTGTTGCACATTAATTAATATTTTCCTTTGTTTATGGTTAACATTTTTCCGGTTGGGAGGTTTCCATCTATTTTCCTACTACAGAAAATTAAATCGTTTTGTTGATAAACAATTTGATGAGGACGATGCGAAGACTAGAATTTCTGCTTTTTGGTTCATTTCAAATTTAGCAAAAAGGAACCATTAGGAATATTCAGACTATTAATGTAGTTCTCAAGGCCATACGGCGAATAAAGAGATCCGGAAATTACAGCGACTTATTTTTGCGATGTTGCAACAAGCTATTGTATCAATCAGTCTTCAGTTTAACAGAAAATGGGCGAAAAATTTTACTTTTAAAAATGTAAAAAGGAAATATTTATAATATGACGAAGTAGACGTCATTTATTTTTCTTCTCAATCCGTTTCGGTTAAAACTAGAAGTGTGAGAATATGGAATCAACTAGCAGAGGTTATTAGAGTTATTTTTGAAAAATATTTCAGTGAAATATTTTTTGGATCGTTTAGACTTCTATATGCTATTAGCCAGATGTGATAATCTAGTAATAAGAAAATGTAATGCGAAATGTTGGGTGTATGAATTGGAATTAACAATTCCAAAATGTTTATTATTTTTAAAAAATTTGTATCGAACATTAAAAAAAAATTATTATAGAAAATGTAATTCGAAGTGTAAAGTACATAAAATGGAATCAGCGATTTTTAAAATGCTAATTATTTTCTAAAATGCTTGTATCAAGCATTAAGATAAAAATATAATAGAAAATGCAATTCGAAGTTTGGGGAATTGAATTGGAATTACCGATTCTAAAATGCTGAATTCTTTTCGAAAAAGAAAACTTTAAATGCTCAAGGAAAAATACAAATAAATAAAAAAACAGAAGAAAATCCTTTTCAAAAATAAATACTAAATATTTTTTTCATCCCTCGCATACATTAGAAGAAGGCCAAATTTCCAAAATTCGACTATGAAAAGGCAATCCTAATCTTAATCAAATAGCATTTGCATTTCAGAACAGGAAATGTTGGAAGAACTCAAATGTTAGAGTTGTTCGTTTCGACTGATTGTCAGAAGAAGAGCTCTTAAGAATTAAAATAAGTTCAAATGTCGGCAGTAATGGGAACAAACAAGCTTAATTATCTGAATAAGAATGCTTCTCTAGGACTCTAAACTGTTCTTTCTTACATAGAAGCAACATATAGCCAACAGAATCAACACACCATTATGTTTCATGAGACTACGACTTTTTTAAAAACGAACTATTTTCTCGTTTTCAAAAACAGAATGAAATGCAAAAGGTCACCAGGTATTCGCAGGTTTGAAAACGACTGCAGAATATAGTAAACAACACAAACTGCGAGGGATATATCCCTTCATTTCAAAGTTTGACTATTATATTGAATTCGTTAGAGTTTTATTGAACAAAAACCAGCTTTTGATAGGTTGCGCCATGGTTAACGTTTAAAAAATAAAATTGTAAAAAAAATCCATGCATAAATTTGATAAAATAGATAAAAACTGAACCAGATAAATGTGCTCGAAAACAATATGCTAAATTTGTTAAGTATACAGTACTGACAAAATATTAAAAAATTAAAAATGTTTTAAAAGCGTTTTTATTAGGGTACTAAAATGTAGAAGTAATATATATATATATGTAATAATCTCACTTAATTTTATTTCAAATTCTAATATTATATATATTAAAATCTTAATGTATTCCAAAATCACTTTTCTAAAACTCCAATTTCGTTCTTTTCCCGCGCTGGAGGTATATTAAATCTCTCGTTTTGGCATATTTATTACTAAAAGAATATTTTAATCGCTTTCACGTGCCCACCGAAAATAATGACGCGTCTCCTTGGCGCTAGACTTTTCCCCCTAAAACTCTTACGTAATTTATTAAAAATACCCAATATTCCCTTCACTTTGATCACGTGTCAATATGTTATTCCCTTATCTGAGAGAATACAGGGATTTTGATGTTCACTTTTACTTGTAACCTAAACGGAGATGCACGTATACCCACCATTCTCCTATATTTTACTTAATTAGTTTGATAATAAAATAAGAAGTAGTTATTTGCTCGGCCTGTTTTGGACAGGATAGTAGTAGATAGGATAGTATTGCACGACGAAAAAGAAAAAAGAAAAAAAAGAAAAAAAAAACGAAACAAAAGTGAGAGTGGCGGGGAACAAAAGAAAATGGCTTAAGGTGGAAAAATTATCGGAGCTTGTTACCAACTGTCTCCTGAAAAGTTAACTTCGGAATCTTTATACTCTGCTGATGTCTCGTTCCTGATATAGCCAGTAGCGAAGTTTGCCAATATGAGGCCACAGGCGTAAAATTGCTTTGAAGCCCCCTCCCCTATCCACTGTCACAAATTCGCCATTGGCTTAGCACTACGATGTATGTAGAATAGGTTTTGAGGCCCTCTAGATTCTCCAGGCACGAGGCGGGCACCTCTAACACCTGTGCGAAAAACCGCCACTGGATATAGCGTCAATTCTCCAGCCACATCTACTATTTGTGAAGCTTGTTTCACCTGCCATATTCGGTCCAAAGGCCTTCGATCTACAATTTTTGTTACAAAAGTATCAAAGAAAAGGTGGCCCTCATCATGTGTTCATTATCTGCTTCAGGAAAAATTTGTGTTCATGAGAAAGAAAAGCACATCGTCATCTGCGACATCGAAGATGTTTTTTCGAAAAAGTGAAAGTGTATTTCGAAACGAGATGTCATAGCGAGTGCGGGTCGCTATTGAAAAATTTCTACTACAGAAGTGATTTCATCTAAATTTAACATATTTCCAGATTAATGTTTTGAAAATGCCTTACTAATATTATTTTGAATTCCTAAATTTTGAATTTTAATTAATTCTTTAGTGTGTTTTTTTGGTAATAATTTAAATTGCTTGATTATTATTTTTTTAAAAATCTGCTGTATATGTTTAAATATTTGTAAATTTTTCTTATTAATAATTATTGAAAACTGACGTCAGTATAACAAATTAAGATATTTTATTGTGTTTAGAAAAGTATAAAGATCCAAGATATTTTATTGTGTTTAGAAATTTATGCAAATATAAGATATTTTATTGTGTTTAGAAATGTAAATTAAGATTTATTTTATTTGAATGATTCTTAGATCAGGATTGAAAATGCCTAACCCTAATGATAAAAATAAAGAAACGGTAGATAGTAGTTCCAATACTGATATACCCATGGAAAATACCCATATAAGTGACCCACACATAATTCCTTTTGATTCTGAAAATGGAATGAAGATGGAATTATGGCTGCAGTATTTTAATGACACATGCAAACAGCATAATAAAAATGAAGATTGGAAAGTCAAAAACACACACACACATATCGAAATTCCTTAAAGGTTCTGCACTAACACACTATATCAATTATTGTTTAAATATCTGTAATTTTGAGGATCTCTGCTCTGTTCTGACTGAAAAAGTTTTGCAACCTATTGTAGTTAACTTTGCCGATTTTTCACAACATTATTTAAAGAAAAATGATGATTTAGTTAAATATTTCCATGAAAAATTAAATTGTGGAAGACTATTGGGTCTTTCCCCTCAGCTTATTTTAGAAGGACTTACAGATGGGTTACCTACCCAATTCAAACACTTAATGACTGTCGAACCCCCTAATACACCTACAGAATGGCTCACGCTAGCCACGAAACTTTTCAAAATTCAAGAATCTTCTGAACAACAAACAGTCGGGAATAATGAACCACCAATGAGAACTAGACCAAACTTTAGTCCTAGGCAACCAACATTTGTACCTCGATCGCAAAATTCTTTTTTTCGGCCAAATTTCCAAAATTTCTCGAGGTCACGTTCAAATAATTTTGCTAATACTCATTCTAACACTTCTATGAATCAAGGATTTGGACCAAATCATAATGCTCATTTTCAAAATAGGTTACCTTCTTCTCCATGCAGAATTTGCACCAAACAAGGTATTCCTAATGTGTACCATTGGACTCAATTGTGTCCTTTGAAACAACCACGGTTTACTTGTGACTTGCCTATAACAAATAACTCTGTTTCCCAGTGCACAGGAAACTCTGTTATTTTATCACAAGTAACAAATGGCAGTGAAAACACTGCTAATGACAGACAAAACCCTTCAACTGAAGCCTCTGGCCCAGTTTATTGACAACTATTAGTGTCCGGACACATTTCAACTTTACCAAATCCTTCAAGCTTGGTACATTTACCTATGTCGCATACTGTACATGATAATGTTAACATTGTTATTGACACATATATTTCTCTCATACCTGCAGATATAGTCAATAAACTTAATCTACCGAGACAACATACTAGACCTGTCAGAGTAAATCAAGGCCATGGCAACTTTCAACTTACCCAAATATATGACGTTTATTTACAAACTAGCTGTTACCCGCGACTTCGTGCGCGAAGAATTTGAATTGCTACTTTTTTTAAATTTACGAATGTAAATGTTTCGTTATATATAGAAAGGGGAAGTCAAAAGTTCTGACGGTTGATAATACATAATTGGACGACTAATTTAATTCTCTGTTACTGTAAATTACATCATTGTACTCAATGGTATCATCTGCTCTTTGGAATATATCATCCACCATGCTATATGTCATCTGCTTCTACTGTTTAAAAGAATACATAAGACAAAATATACCTTCCTATTATAAAAACTCTGACAACCATATCATATACGTCAATGGACGATCCTGGTTTGTTTATTTTGGATTCATAGACCGTTTTCCGGTAACCTTCCGATTTAAGCAATCGCCAAATCTATTTGGCAACTGTATCAAGCGCCAAGCTGGAAATAAAGGTGAATTAGTTCAAAGTCTAACCGTTGCCTAGCAACGGAGTAGCTATAAATATTCGTTATTTCAAAATCGTCTGCACGCATTTTAAAGTTTTGGAACTTTTAAAAATTAATAACAATCGAAGGGAAAATGTCAGAGAAATAAAATTAGTATCATTGAAAAGGTAAAAATTTGAACTTTAAGATGGTATAAAAATATTTTTTGTCGGACAGTTTGCTCCGAAGTTACGGCGGAAAAACGATTTCGGTTATTTTCTAATTAACTGACTGTTTAATTAACTTTGGGACTTGGAAAAGTTCATAAGTGTCTTCCCCTTCTCTTAAATAATAAGTGTACAAAATTTGGTTGAAAACCGTCCATTGGTTTAGGAGGAGATGTGGAACATAGCCACATACATACCCACCCACATACCCACAATGACTTTTATTTATATTAAGATTGGCCAAATAAATAAAAGAATAATGATGTACATATTTGAAAATCATTTAACGTATATCATTTTGGGACTGCCAGATTGTAGTCTATATAAACTTGTTACTGATTGTAATAAAAATGAAATATTACAAAATGGAAAATATATTATAAATCAACATACAAAAATAAATAATCAGATGTTTTTACATATACAAGAAAATACAAATAACAAAGTGGATAATCAGGATGGCATAGTTAATACCTCAGAGGAAATTTTTCCTCCTTTGATTATTAAACAACTATCCCCTACAATCTTATCCCTTTTGTCAGAATATTCTCATGTCTTCTCTAAAAATAAATATGATGTAAGGAAAATTAGAATAGAACCCACTAGAATAAATTTGACATCAGACTTGCCAGTTTCCCAGAAAGCATACAGAACTTCATCTACTGAAGAAGTTGAAATAAATAAACAAATAAAGGATTTATTGGCTGCAGGCTTTATTAAAGAATCAAATAGTTGTTACTACTCTCCTGTCACGTTGGCTTATAAGAGAGGTGAAATGAAAAAAACTAGGTTGTGCATTGATTATCGAAAATTAAATGCTATTTGTAAAACTGATGCTGAACCTTTACCACGAATTGACACATTGTTAGATAAATTAACTAATGATAAAATATTTTCAACTTTAGTTCTTGCATCAGGTTATTGACATATTCCCCTTCTGAAAAAGATAAAGAAAAATTAGCTTTTGTTACAATTGAAGGTTTATATGAATTTTAAGTTCTTGCTTTTGGTTTTCAGAATGCCCCTGCAATATTTAATCGTACCATCCGTAGAATTTAAAAAAAACATAAATGCTCAACTTTTGCATATCATTATTTTGATGACATAGTGATTTTCTCAAACTCTTTAGAGGAACACTATGCTCATGTAGAACAAATATTTAAAATTTGTGAAGAAGAAAATATCAAACTAAAGTTTTCAAAATGTGTTTTCGCTAAAGATAAAATCAACTTTCTTGGCTATGAAATTAAAGAGGGTTGCATCACTCCTGATAATCATAATATTGAAAGTATTAAAAAATTGCAACCTCCAAAAAATGTTAAGCAACTTCAGGGTTTTCTTGGTTCAGTCAACGTTTATAACAAATTCATTTGATTCTTATGCTAAAATTAGGGAACCATTATATCAACTTTTAAAGAAGGATAAACAATGGCATTGGACTGCAGAATGCCAAGAAGCTTTTGAATTGCTAAAAAATAAATTGGGAACTAAACTTGTATTACAATTGTATGACCCTAAATTACCTCTACATGTGTTCTGTGATGCTTCTCAAGTGGCAATTGGGGCAATTTTGAAACAGCCTGATAGTTCTGGTAATCTTCCCCCGGTGTCATATCATTCAAGAACTTTATGTAGTTATGAAAAGAATTATTGCATCACGGAATTGGAATGTTTGGCTATAGTAGATGATGCCCTTGATAAGTTTTATTATTATTTACATGGTAAAATGTTCATAATCCATACTGATCATGCTGCCCTTGTTTGGCTTAAAAATGTAAAAAATTTAAGGGGAAGATTGTTTCGTTGGTCTTTAAAATTAAGCATGTTTGATTATGAAGTTAAATATTTAAAGGGAACAGCAAATGTTGAAGCTGATATGTTACCAAGGCATCCTACTGCCCAATATATCCAACATTCTGTACATTTACTTGAATTAGATGAGATAAAGACGCATCAAAATTTAGACAATTTGGATAATTCTAAATATAAGAAAATTAATGATGTCGTCGTCCTTAAAAAGAAAAATTTATTTAAAATAGTTGTACCTTACTCGCTAAGGCGAAAAGTTTTGCAAAATGCTCATGAACAGTTTGGGCATCCGGGTACTTAAAAATGATAAATCTAGTTACTCCTCAGTACTATTGGCCTCACATTAACCAAGATATTTCAGTTTTTGCCAAACACTGTGATGTTTGTCAATTAAATAAAAAGAAAAGGCAAAAAAGATTTGGTCTTTTACAGACTGTGCTACCCGCAGATCGACCTTTTGAATATCTTTCGATCGATACTGTTGGAGGATTTAACTACTATAATTCAACTAAAAATATCTGCACTTAGTAATTGATCATGCAACTCGTTATGTTTGGGCTTTCCCTTCCAAAATTGAAACAACAGAAACTTGTCCTAATTATCTAAAACAAGTTTTTCAGATTTAAGTACCAATTAAATTGTTAAGTGATAGAAATGGTGCTTTTACCTCATCTAAGCTCAAACGCTTCCTTAGAAATTACAATGTAAAACACTTATTAACATCTTTACACCACCCACAAACGAATGGGAAATGTGAACGAGTGAATCAGTCCATTGTAACTAAATTAAAATGTAAAGTGAATTCTTCTCCTACCAAAACTCCTTGGAGTAAACTTCTGGAACAAGTAATTAATGAGTATAATTTAACCTCTCACTCTGTCACAAAATTTCCTCCTGCATATTTGTTATTTGGCACTTTACCATATTCCCCTCCATTAACTCAAAATCAATTCTATCCTTCAGTTGAAGAAGCCAGGAAATTGGCAAAACAGAATACAATAAAGTATCATGATAAAAACAAAATTAAATATGATGCTCGTTTCATTGATTCTCCTTTTAAGGCTGGTGACATTGTAATGTATGAGGAATTTAATTATCCGAATAGCAGAAAATTATCTCCAGTTTTTTCAGGTCCCTATGAAATAGTACAAAAACTTTCTGATGTAAACTACGAAATAACCAAACCAAATGCTTTAACTAAAAAACCTACTGAAATTGTTCACGCTTCAAAATTAAGAACTTTTTATTACCCTGAAGAATTAAAATTGAGTCACGAATTAAAAGTATCTCTACACATAAAAAAAACCCTTTTTTTTCTCTTCCCTTTGTCAGGTTGACCCGCCGTTTCCAGTCTAAATGTTTTGGTTTTCCTCGATGTTGTTGTGAAATATTTTCACAATAAGAAATTGAATAAGTAGTTTTATGATTCGCAAGACAGGGTCAATCTCCCAACTCAGTTCACTTTTCTTCCTGGTTTCATCCTGAACACTCTGTTTTCACATTTGAAGAAGCGAGTGCTCCTGGATTGAAGTAGGGAGAGAATTGGATTATTACCCCTATCCTTGGTGGCTGAATGGGACTCTATAAACCCAAAGTCACTAAGTTTCAAGTACTGGAAGACAATACAGTACAAAAAAGTTTTATACACAAAAATACAAACAAACACACTTTTATATAATTTGTTTCATTGTTCATGTTTTATAATATAACAATATTTTGAATTTTATTTGTTGATATTCCTATTTTAGTGTTCACCTTTACTATATTGATATTTTTAGAAGTTGTGAATTTTTGATAGACAGTATATTCAACATTCCTATTTACTGTAATCTAGATCTTCACAACTGTGCTATCAACACTAAAGAACTGTGCCATTTGAAGATCTATTTTACAAGAATTTTGTATTTAAAGTATTATTTTTTGTTCTACGTAAATGATTTCATACACATAATTATTGTTCTATATATCTATTCTTACACATTTATTGGTTTCTTATTGGAAATTATATTCATGTTTATGTTAAAGTGAAGGGAAAATTTTATAACAATTATATTTTAAATTTTAATTTCTTTTGGGCATCCGTGTAAGAAACAGGTGTGTGTCAAGGGCCCTGCCGCACACACGCGTCTTGCGGAGGGGGGAAAGATTGTAATAGTCTCACTTAATTTTATTTCAAATTCTAATATTATATATTTTAAAATCTTAATGTATTCCAGAATCACTTTTCTAAAACTCCAGTTTCGTTCTTTTCCCGCGCTGGAGGTATATTAAATCTCTCGTTTTGGCATATTTATTACTAAAAGAATATTTTAATCGCTTTCACGTGCACACCGAAAATGAGGACGCGTCTCCTTGGCGCTAGACTTTTCCACCTAAAACTCTTACGTAATTTATTAAAAATACCCAATATTCCCTTCACTTTGATCACGTGTCAATATGTTATTCCCTTATCTGAGAGAATACAGGGATTTTGCTGTGCACTTTTACTTGTAACCTAAACGGAGATGCACGTATACCCACCACTCTCCTATATTTTACTTAAATAGTTTGATAATAAAATAAGAAGTAGTTATTTGCTTGGCCTATTTATTTCAATGTCTACAACCACGAAAATCATTATATATATATATATATATATATATATATATATATATATACAGAAAATAAGTTGTGCCCTTTGATTGGCTGGATTGGTTAGCTTATCTATAGTCTATAGTTCGTTTTTAGAAAAGTAGTAGTCTGATGAAAACATAAAGGTGTGTTGATTATACTGACTATGTTGCTTCTATGTAAGAAAGAACAGCTTAGAGTCCTAGATAAGCTACCTTATTGGTTATTTGGTTGGTTGGCTGATCGCTTTCTATCTAAAGAAAGTTTAGGTAGAAACATTCAATATATCATAACGAATGAAGAAATTTAAAGAGGGGGTTTTATTTAATTTTTGGTTGTTCTTTTTTAGGGCATCCACAGATCTCCAGTGGTTCTGAAAAATGATTAATTTTAAGTTAAATTTCTGAGAAATTTATTCATTATTATGGAAAAATATTTAAATTTAATGGAAAAGAAAAAATACACAGATGCATCAAGTTTTCTAATCCTTTATGTGAATTGCCTCAATTGTATATACAACAATTTTACATTGCACACGAACGCTATGGAGCCTCTATATATTTTGCTGCTGGTTTATACATACAATGGCATTTTATTTATTATTTACAATTATTTTAAAAATATTTATCACTATTTATATTTCATTACAAAATTGTGATACATCATTATAGATCTAAAAATGATTTTTTATTTAATTATAGATTAGCAAGAACATTTTTCTTATTAATTTTTATAAATTAACTCGTAAATTTACTACATAACTGTAACTATCAACCTTAGAGAGATAATCCGCTTTTATTTTACTTCAATTGTTTCATGTTTGTAAAGATGAAATTTTGTACACTTGTGTATTCTTGATGACTATACACTATTTTAATATTTTCGGAACTTAATTGGCAGTTAAGCAATTCGTTTTAATTACATTTTGATTTAATACGAGTAGCACCTCCTGGAAGTGTATTTGAGAAAACCTGATTACAAGATTCCATATTGTTTATAATGATGAACTAAAAATTAACGACTCAATGGTAGAAAATAATAAGAAAAGTTATTTTTTAAAGTACGCTTTTATTAGTATATTAAAATGTAAAAACTCATTTCTTTCGTCAAAAATTCTGGGGGTCAAACCAAAAAGTAAAAATGGTGTAAGGCACTGAAACAGTACGACAAGAAAAGTGCGCCAAAATGAATATCATAAGAAAGAAAATTATCAATCATTTTTTAAAAATTAAAAATATATAATAAATGTGATTAAAGTTTCAATTAAGTTAGAATATTTCTATCAGCGCCTCATCCATTACAATTTTGTTTTGACCTCCATATTTTTGATTAACATTGTTTTCTACTTTTCAGTGTATCAAAAAAGCGTTTATTTTAAATCTTTTTATTTTAAATACTTTTAAACATATGAGAACCCACCCGCATTTACAGCATATCTCTCGATACGCTTTCACAATATGCAATGGTGAAATCCATCACTGCACGTACCAGAAATTTGCTTATTCTACCTGTTATTTTCCAAACTTTTTCTTCAGTTTTGCTTTGGAACGCAAAATAGAATAAAGCATTAACTATTGTCTGTAAGAAATCAACATTGCAAATCTCAGAATCTGGTCTGTTATAGTTACCTAGAGAACAAAAGAGATCCTCCGAAGCGAGTTCTCCTGATTCAGATAAAACATCAGCTAGTGTCACAAATATCCAACAATATCCCTAAAAAGATGCAGCCTCAAGTGAAAAACATCAATTTATTTTTATTTTTTTTATTAGCACTCAGGCTGTCATCTATGTCTTGCAAATTGACTTATTGTATCCTATCCTATTGGCAACAACAGGCATTAGAGCTTCAGTCTTATTCTCAAAAGTTTAGAAAACAAAATTGGATATGTTATCTAAAGGCAACACTGGGCCTTTAAGGGTTAAAAATAATTTTAAGGACTTATTTAAATTAGAAGAAAAATTATACGGAAATAAAAGTGATAGCACAGAAATACTGATTTTTGGAATTTCAAGCACTATCCATGTAGTTCCGTGCTACATTTGGTTGCTCTAGGTCCGTCCGTCTGCTCTAAATGAATAACTAAAAATCACCGTTTAAACAAGTTCATTTGATAGTTCCTCTTATGGAATCACTTACGGAATTATGAGCATGAGCTACACCGGCCAAAAAAAAATAAAAATAAGAAAACCTCTACTGTAAATGTAATATTGGACTTTCCACCAGACTAATTTAGATTTCTATTTTGCTTGAATTCGATCATACAAATGAACTTTTTACTGTATAAAATCTCAAAGAACTATCAAAGAAACTTGTTTAAACAATGATTTTTATTTATTAATTTATTTTTATTTCATTACTTTACTTGTAGTTTCTCTTTATAACTTTTATATATTACTTTCACGTCTTTTGATTTTTTTGTTTTGCGCTTTATAATTTCAACATGACAATGTTTATAGGCTGGATACTATCTGTAAATAGCATGATGCGACATGCATGATGCAAAAATTCGTTCAAAAGGCTCTACAGGGCAGACGGATGGATCTAGAGCAATCAAATGTAGCACGGAGCTACTTGGATAGTGCTTGAAATTCCAAAAATTCGCGTTTCTGTGATATCACCTTTATTTCAGTACAATTTATCTTCTAATTTAAATAAATACTTAAAATTATTTTTAACCCTTAAAGGCCCAGTGTTGCCTTGAGATAACATATCCAATTTTGTTTCCTAAAATTTTGAGAATAGGACTGAAGCTCTAATGCCTGTTGTTGCCAATAGGATGCATACTGAAAATTTTATTAAGTTAATTTGCAACATATAAATGGCAGCCTGAGTGCTAATAAAAAAAATGATGTTTT
The DNA here is from genome assembly GCA_013235015.1 of Araneus ventricosus. Lineage (NCBI taxonomy): Eukaryota > Metazoa > Arthropoda > Arachnida > Araneae > Araneidae > Araneus > Araneus ventricosus. The sequence continues at coordinate 23,711 of BGPR01008733.1, read as the reverse complement.
TCACTTGAGGCTGCATCTTTTTATCTTCGTTTCTAAGTTTGAGAATACCATATTTTATTCTACGATGTTGAAGGAAATTCCTCGTCTGTATTATTATTTATTAAAATTAATCTGTGTTTGACATTATAGAATTTTATCAAGGAAATGTTTTTCTGAAAGAAAGCCCCGTGTTGTCAGCTGGTAACAAACTGTTTTTTAAGCATAAATCATACTTAAAACAAAATAGGATTTTTTAAAGTATTTTTATTCAAGAAATGAAAGTAAAAAAATATGTTAAAATCAATTTTTAAAAATCAGGCTTTTAAAGCTGAAGCATATTTTACAACAATACTTTTCATTTTTGGAGTTACTGCCTTCATTTACACGCTACTTGCGACGGCATTAACTCTCGAATGGTAACGCTGAGTCAAATTAACTCCCGCTCCCATTCAAACTGCGGAGTCTGCGATGTAACGTTACCATTCCAGGGTAAAATACATTTTTTTGCGTGCTATCGTTCTATATAATTAAGAGTAAATTTTTAAAAATAATATAAAGACAGACGAATCACGCCTAAAACACTATCATGCTACGATGTTTTGGACTAGAGGTTTGAATCACCTTTTATTATTATTTTTTAAATTTTCACCCCCACTCTCTTTTTCTCTACTATTGGCCAACCAAATCGATAGGGACCTTCCTAGTTCCCAGGGCTTTAGTAGGGTGCAAATGCAAGTGTTAAGCATTCCCAGAATTTATAGGAAATAATTCTTAGCAGAATATACTTCGTTAACCCCCAGAATCTCTCTGAACTCTGTTCAAGTCGGTTGGTTTCTGTTTCGTGCCGCCAGAGACGGTGCCGACCGACTGTCGGTAAACAATGACAAAAGGAAGCAAGGAAGGGAGGACTGACCTGGAAGTTGACCCTCTTGACCTGCATGGAGTTGATGATGTCCGTGAGTCGCTGGGCGCTGATGCGAGTCTCGAGCACGGCCATGCCCTCTGGATCGTTGGGCAGCAGGGCCACCAGAGAGATGAGGCCTCCCCGGAAAGGAACCTCCACAGCGGTGCAGTTGAGGTACTCGTGCACGCCATACCTGCAAGCAAGAGAAGACGCGCATGGTCAGTCATGTTCCTTATAGGAATCTGTATAATTATTTCTCTTGTGCGGCTCCCAAAAAGCGTATTGTTTGGCTATAGGATTTGGCAACATCTAGAGCAATTGATGGATCACGCGATTTCACTTTCTAATCATAATTTGTGACTGTGATTTCGTTTGAGCCTTCTTTTCAATGAGTTAAGAATGAATTTTCACTGCGCTGTTTTATATTATCGAAACAATGAAAGAAGACGAATTCAACATGTAAATGAGTTTTGAAAGGCGCTCAGGAAGGAGGAGAAATAATTTGTTTTAACTTACTCAGTGTGCTGTCCAGACTTAAAAATATGATGCGGTCGCAAAAATGGAATTATTCGTCGAATGTAATAATCCTGAAACTTTTCTTCCCTTTTGGCGAGATTCTTAACGGTTGTCGCGTAAATGGCAAGCTTGGCAAAGAAACCGAACAGCGTCCTTAAGTCTTTCCGATTTGCTTTTAGGATTCTCTTTATATATCTTGAAACTCTTATTTACTTTTCTTGCACTTTCATAATTTTCTTTCTTAGTGCCATTTGAGTGTTCAGTTTGTCTTCTAAATGTTTAAAAAATCAAGAAAAAGACCTTCTTCAAGTCGAACAAATTTATTCTGTGCTGATTTGAGTTAAATCATTAGAAGCAAATCTATTAAGATCAACTATAAATATTTTTTTTCTAGGATGCACCGTATCCTCATTGTAGTGAGCAAAGCGAGAAGTGTTTACATAGCAAACCTGGGAGGATTACTCCGTAGTCCTTCTGAGGGTTGTCAATCGTTAGCGAACAGAGGCCAAAGCCCAAAGTGGTACCTGTCTCAATGGATCTCATGATACAACTCTGCGAAAATTTCTGCATATCTTGATCATGGTCCCTAGAGCCCAAAACCACCCTTCGTCCGAAATTATATATAAAAGAATCTACATTCGCATTCCGGCTACCCGACAAGAATTTTCGTTTTTTCCCTTTTCTGATCTAAACCTTCCTGTAATGAGTTATTAAAGTGACCAGATTTCCTGAATATCAATCCTGGACGCTAGTCTTAGGGAAGAGAGGTAGAGGAGTCTGGGGAGGATGTAAAGTTGAAGAAAATCCAAAAAACGAAAATTAAACTGTTAAAAAATTACAAGAACAAAACAGGAAGAGATAAAGAAATAATTACTTTCATTATTTCTTTCTTCAGATTGATTTAGTCGCAAAGATCACATTAGGATAAAGCATTTGATACACAGAAAAGGATGAGACTTCTTCAGAAGCTATTTTTAAAAAATTAATTCTCGTTTATTTTAAGCTTTTTTTAATATGAGCTTTTATTTATAAGTCAAATCCGAGACATTCTATTCAGCATCGCGACAAATCCGGTACATTTCTTAAAGTCGAGGCAAACAGTTAAAAAGAGGAACTATTTCGGCTAATCCAGGATTTTTTGGAATTTCATACAGATAATGAAATGTTTCAGATGCCTAGTTTTAGACAATTTAATCTATTTTATCTTTTTAACCATTCTTCATCCCAGGATGCCATTTGGTATTAGCGGAATAATATGCTTTTCTCTGCATTCCGATTTTAATTGAAACTGGAGAGGTTTTGATAGAGCCTAGATGGCAACATGATCTAGATACAAAGCAATAATGAATAAATAATTTTAATTAATTTAGAAATTAATTAATCTGTAATAAATGGAAAATTTTAAATAGAGGTATTTCTAAGTTGCTTTTTAAAATTTTTAGTTTTTTTTTTATTAACAAATAATAATTTGAGCTAGAAAGGGTTAATATGAGCTATTTCCTTTTAAAAAGAAATTGGGACAAAACCAGGATATAGAATTTAAATTCGCGACAAATCTGAGACATGCTTTCAATATGGGACTCTCTTGGCTTTTCCGGGGCGTCTGGTGACTTTAATTTATACGATATCCTTATATAATATTAACGTAAGAATAAAGCAATCAATAATATCTATGATAATAGCGTACTGCTACTTCAAATATAGTCTATAGGAAGTTAATTCATGGTCACGTGATAAATAAAATGCGCAAGGCCACTTTAAAATTGGAAGCCATTGCGCTTTCCGTACGGATGACGTTAACACACAGCAGCTTTCATTTCATTTTATTTATTTATTTTTGCTGTTTGAAATAACTTATTAGTTGCCTTATATTTTTTAAAATAATTTAATTCTGCTTCACATTATTTCGTCATCATAAAGTCATCATCGTCACAAGTCTTTACATTCGAACGTTCATCAAGATTCTTGATTTTTTTTTAAAAATTAGTTATTAAAATTTATATAGTTTATTGAATACCTTTTTATTACATTCGAAACATTCGTGCTAGTTAGTATTATTAAAGTAAGTCAAATATAAAATGTATTTGTGTTTTTAGCATTTATTGCAAATTTAGTTAGTTTTCTTTAAATTATTTATTGGATTACTTTTTGTTTTTAATGTCAGTTAATAAATGTTTAATCAGCATGACCATCTAAACAAATTTGATCACTCTGGGCTAAAGCTATTTTGCGCCCCATCAGAGCAGCAACTAGGAATTTAAACGTCTATGGCCCAAAGAAAACACCTATCTAATAAAACAATGGAGGTGCAAAAAAAGTCACAAGTTCTCTGATAAAAGCCTTACAATTTGGCAACTCGGTACATTTTCATATCTAAAATTATAATTAAATATTTTATTATTTAATTATAATTTTAATTTGGTTCAAAATAAAATCAATATAGTAAATTTGCAGGAACACTTGCACCAATGGCGCCCTGGACTATGACCCAATTAGCCCATTGGATGAGATGACTTCATACATCAGTAAGATTAAAAATCTTAATTAAGAACATACAGTACATAGTACTGTTCAGCAACGGATTCCGAGACTACCACATTTGGACGATTTTACACCGGAAAGGGGTGTCAGGCAATATGCCATATGAGCGCATTTCCGGAATTCTTTGTTAGATCACGCTCAGTAAAATGTAAATATCACCCTTCCATTCTTCACTTTCTCCCTATTTTTATGAAAATAACTCCGCCCGGCGCATGCGCAAAAGCGCGGAGGGTTTCCGAATCTGTTGCTAAACAATATGATATAGGCTTAAAATTTCCCTTGAAATTTGCAGAGTCCATGCTTTTAATAATTCAGGAAGCTAAGTAATCTGCACATGAAAGTAATATCGATGCGTCTTCAATATGACTAACATTTTAGTTATGATTTTGGAGTAAAATTTACACTAGTTTCGCTACGTAACATGTTATCAAATGAATATTTATCCTTCAGTTACCACATTCTAGCTGATATCGCTTAATACTACCACTTTATAATGCAAATTCTATATATTTATTGGTACACGTCTCGTAAATTACAGACGAAATTACGATTGTTTTAAGGCAAAATTCGTCATCGGGAATGGTACATAGAGCAATGTGAACATTTGGATAAATTAATAAATGAAATTCACATTTAAAGAGATAAAAAGATCTTCGATTCAAGAATTTACCCACAATAACCCGCATTCACGCCAAGTGAAATAGAAATTAAGATTATTAGGGAATTTTTTTTTTCCACAATACAGTTTCTGAGCAATAAGATAAGCTTTTTGCTTCAGTATTCTGCTAATTTCGTTGTTTCTTTTAAACGATAATATTCAAACATGCTTTCAACAATTTTCATCGATTAGAAATAAAAATCACCTTTCAAAACATGCAGAGCAACGTCAAAAATTTAATAAAAATGTTCCAAAGGTCCAATCGAAGCGTTTCATATCTTAGAAAGGCAGATAGTGACTAGACGGATCTTCTAGAATCTCGTTTCGCTTCTTTAAATTATCTGTCGTGATTATTTCAAGGGCGAGCATTATCAATTCTTCGCTTTATCAAAGTGAGAACATGGAAAAGGGTCAAATAATTTGAATACATGCGTGAAGGGCTTGGAATATTTCAGTGTAATAAAAATAAAAGAACATTTAATCTGGCATAAAACGATAAAATAATCTTTGATCATTGTTTTATGCAGAGGTGTAATGGAGCCGGAACGCCGCTTAAGCACTTTTTTTCACGAAAAATAAATAAGAAAAACTGTTAAAACCTCCACAAAAACAGCACGATTTTTATCACTCAGGTTACAACGTTCCGGCAGTGCTTATTTTGCGACTACACATTTATCGGACGTGCGAACGCTTTATGATACTTTTCAAAATTTCAATTTCTAGAGATTTAGTTATTTGACATTTCAAAATCTTAATCCCATATAGCAATTTCAGTTTGCAACAAAGTTGCAGCAAGTTCATGGCAAGACTGTAAGTTATTTTGAACGGAACTTACCTTTACGATCCATGTAGAGGAGAGCACAATTCGAACTCGCGATCATAGGATCCGCAGGCGCGGATACAGACCACTATACAAGCTCGGACCAGAGACCGGAAAATTAGAAAAGAGTTTTCGCTTCGTCATTGTGTCATGGCCGTAAATGTGTCATGTCAATTATACGGTAAACTTGGTTTGTAAGTGGGATGGTCACTATTAAGCTATGTAACTTTGCAGGAGTTTCGCTGCAAACTTGTGGCGTCAAGTTTGTCATGACAAGATAATATCCAGAAAAAATCACACTTGCTGCAAATGTGCATGCTATCTGGGATATGCCGGACTGTTCTCCCTGCGATTTTCCAGTATACTTCCCCAATATGGTATGTTTTGTGTTTAGCTTCTTCGTATAGTGAGGAGAATTGTGTATGGCTTCGAAACTCTTCCCTTTTACCGACTGTGTCCATACTTGACAGAGATCTACAATTCTGATGACAAGACATCAAATCAAATGTCATTTTTGTAGCCAGTTGCACTTTTGAATTATCGTGTTCACATACGCACGAATAGGCGAACCGACAGATAGACAACAAAGAAACGGATGTAAAATTAGGTACAAATCTGCAATGTTAGTGATAAAACCTTATACCAAATTTTATCCATGGTATTTTTGAGTTATCATGTTCACATGCACACTGACGGTCAGCCAAACTTCCATCGACGGATTTCGTCTAAAATTTGAAAAGAATCAACAATTTTGGTTAAAAACCACATACAGAATTCCATCTTTTAAATTTCATTTTTTGTGTTTCTGAGTTACGTGTTCGTAGACAGATAAACATTATTCTAGAAATGTTTTTTCGGAATCGGGGTGGTCTAAAATGTGGAGATTTATCAAAATCTAGAGGCCGAGTTTTTTCCAAGTTAAAATATTCTCGCTTTGTATACCTTTTTGTATACGAGGAACATAAAAGTGGGTGAGAAAAGGTTTTTTTTTTCTCATTTTTTCATGTTTTGTGCAACCTTAAGCGAAAGGGGTTAAATAAAATTTAATCAATATCTGAAATTCCAAATTAAAACATATACTAATTTCATTATTGGGGGAAATGCCATTTTCTTCATCCTCTAAAATAAAGGTTGTATGCACACCAATGGACAAAATCAATGTGACATTCGATAAAAAAATGAAAAAGAAATCCTAGGAAAGGTCATATAGATTCATGACTAATGATGGTACATTTTATGTCATCAAAAATTAGAAATAACTTACCTGACTCTGGCCTTTCTGGCTTCCAGCATAACGAAGGGGTCCGACCTGCCCACAAAGCGACCTTCTTCCACCTGAGCCATGTTCATGTCGAGGGTCCCCCGGAAGTAGATAGCGTTCAAAAGTAGTAAGTTGGTGGACGGAGAGGGAACCTGCGACAAGATCTGGGGTAATCGTCCCTCTGTGTTCCTCTCAAAGAACAGGTTGATATAGCGAGTACTCTGTTCGGCATTCATCACGAAATCCAGAGGGTATACGCTTGTGTTGTAGTACCTAGGTGGAAACAATCAAGCACTATTGTCAGTATGGAATAATGATGAAAACAAAAAGTGTACAGCTGTTAAAAATAATCGTTTCTCAGGAAAAAAACGGACTAACTGTCACTTTTTCCTAGCAAAATAAATAAATAAATAATAATAATTGGAAAAATTCTGTCAATTTTCAATTCCGAAAACAAACCCAGGTTTTATTTTTTTATTTATTTATTTTTTTTGACATGCGTGTTAAAACCAGTTTATTTGCTTAAATATAACTTACAGGATTTCAATACTTTTTATTTAGATTGTTAGGGAAAATAAAAGAAAAAGGAACCACGTGGCACTAGGTATAGTTTGATATGCTTATCTAAATCGGCTATTTTTATAAGCTGGAAATATTTCTTCAAAAGCTTCCAAAAAAGTTATTTTCTATATGTGGAATAAACTAAAAATAACGTTGATAATATAAGTCAGTGGTTCCCAACCTTTTTGGTTGAGTAGACCACCTGTTATGTAAAAAATATTTTGAGGCCCACTAAAGTAAATATACAAGTTAAAAATACAAACACATATAATACATTTATATATATGTCAGTAATTAGTAAAGATTACTATAAAAGGATTAAAAATATATTGTTTATAAGGCAAAAAACGAGTGACTGCTCTTGAAGCTCCCCTGACTTCGACTCCTGACTATCTTCCCCGGCCCATTAATACGTTTTCCGAGGTATACAAATGGGCCGCGGCCCTTAGGTTGGGAACTATTGATCTAAGTTTTTCAAGGTTTTTTTTACGTTTATTAAAACATATTAAAAAAGGGAATAATCGTAAAAAATTCGAATGCACATTAAGAAACGGCTGGGAAAATAACTGATTCAATTGCGTAGATTCAACCCCCATATATAAAAGTTTTTTTATTGCTATTTATTTTACCTAACGAATCATTTTCATTTTCCCAAAATAACGGAAAAACGTCCATTACTGACATGGATTGAGCAAAGATCTTTAACTTTAGAGTTCAATTTCCTTTAAGTTTTAGCTTTTCATGGAAATACTGTGTAAATAGAATCATACCAATTTATATTTCATGCTGGAAATAGATATCCAATAATTTTAACTACTTAATACGAAATACCATTTTTTATATACAAAAAGGGTACAAAAAGTCTCCGTACGATGGAAAGCAAACATAAAATGCATCAAATTTCTCCGCCAAAGTTTTATAAGCCGGAAAATTAAGTTGTCTTAGTAATAGATCGTCAAAGGATATATTCATGTAAATGAAGTTTAAAAATTTATTATTATTTTTTTTTTTTTTGAGATTGTCATTGTCCAAAGTCAAAAAGGTTTACTTGCCGTTGGAATAACACGCTTCAAATAAACACCATTAATTTTGATTTCTATTTTCAAAGTAAATGGGGTCGCTTTGGACATTTATATATTCTCTTGTGATATTCCGGAGAGTTTGCGAACAATACTTTTGGTGCTTTTGATACTACACTTTTTGTATACAAACTCGCAACATATCTTATTCTTCATAGTGCAGTTTTTGTTGTTACAACTGATTTCATCCCACTCATGCTCTATTAGGTTGAAAGTAGGCGAATATGGATATGAGGGAACTCATCACGACTGTTTTCATAACAGCAATAACTTTAAAATATTTCGCAATGTTTGAGTTATTACCATGTTAATTGATCCCATGGACATTTAATTTATACTCTAAAAACCGTGTTGTGTTATAATATTCAAATGCATACAATTGTGCTGAGTTTCAATTTTGAAACTTCAAAATAATTTGTACTCCCATACATTATCAACCTCCTATTTTCATATTGGACAATTCCGCAGAAATTTTTCAATTTCATATTCTAACCCAGTTTTTTTCAACAATGACTGTTTCATTTAAAGACTAAGATTCATTTTCAATTCTAGGGCAATAAAACTTGTTTAAAACACCATTCAGAAGAATGTTACAACATTGAACATTCTTTTGAATGAATAGTTACAAAAGAATGAGTAATGTAACACCATTAAAAATTACATAATAAAAATCCGAAGAAATTAAAATTTCTAATAACAGCTATTCAGGATATTTCTTGTAAATTCTAAGTAGCTTATTCTGAAAACATCATTCAAAAGAATATGCGAAATGATGCCATCAAAAATTAAAGAACAGTAAATTTCTGTTAGGATATTACACGCAATATGTACAGGAAACTTTAAGAAAACACTTTAAAAGAATATCTGAAATCACATTACACCAGCCATACGTCACTCAATTTTAGAATTTTAAATATCAGTCCATAAGGATGTTAGAAACAAAACTAATAAAGCTTTGTTGAAACCCCTATTTAAAATATCATAACAAATTACATAATAAAAATCTCAAGAATTTATAACATCCCATCAGGATATTGTGTAAAAGCTCTAAAGGAAACAGTGTTCCAGATACTCCCTGTGCATTCGTTGTTCGCCGTTTTGGGAGTAGCAATTAAAGAGTCGTATTGTTCCGAATGGAAGCGGTTGCAGTGACGCGCATTCCATGTCAAAATAAATTAAAGAGCAGTTAACGCCCACGCGATGCATTTCTACTGCCAACTCCATCGCCGCACCTGAGTGAACATGCATCAAAATGGCTTTAGCTTACGGGAAGTAGGTGTACCTCAGATGGGGGTACAGTTTGTTTGCTACAATGAAACGTCGTATCTTTTAATCTCGCTTTAATTACAAATGTCGAAAAGAAAAACAATGCCAATCATGATACATTGTTGTAACAAGTGACTTTCTAAACTAAGGCTCCTTAATTGAGAATTAGTGAGTGAATGGTATTAGACTCTTAGAATTAAAAACTTCCTAATATTATATGACTAATTCTGGTCTTTTAGAGATTTCTTAGAGGTTAATTATACGCTTTTATTTAACTTACTTCTTTCATGTATGTACAAATGGAATAATGTAATAGATTTTTCGTCCACTTACTGATGTGGTAAAGGATTGCTCTGGATGAACATACAGCATTTTAATAATTACAGAATTTAATCACCAGTTAATCGATTAATTTAATTACACTTTAATTCTATACGAGTGGCGCCACCTGCTTGTGAATTAAAAAAATGATTTCAATATTCCACAAATGATGAATAATAAATTAAAGATAAAAAAGTAGAAAATAATTAAAACAAAAAAATTTTATAAAAATGTGCTTTTAAAAATTGTTTTTATTTTGGAATTTACGTGTAACAGTAACAAACAAATTCAACCAAAGAAGGGTTAAATTTATGCACCGAAGGGCTAAATTTAGGAATTCCATATATAGCGATTATAGCTTATCTTTTCTAAAGTTTGATTGTAAAGCAATAAGTTGCATCAGAAATACAAAATGGAGGCATTTATGCAATTAGGAACCAAATATTTTATAGAATTGTGGATTCATTATAAAAATGGCGCCATAATTGGTCTCACGAAACTTTCAGAATTTAAATCTTTTAAACAACTATCAACTTCGGAAAAACGCATTTTTAAAATTTTTTTTGTAATATTTGCTTTGGACTTGGTTCCTTATTGTATAACTACATGCATATAAAAATTATCCCGCATTTTTTATTTTTTGTTGAAAATTTGATTGTATCCAGCAGAGATAGAAAAAAACTCTAGTAAGGAATAATTTTAAAGTTGAATAATATGTCGTAATAAAACTATCAAAGATTTACAAGCTTAAAATAAGTTGAGATGAAAACGTAACAGCAGAAATTTTTTTAGAGTTGATAAATTAATGTTTCTGCACAAAGAATAAATAACATCAATCCTTTGACTTTAAAATGTTTCGTACTGATATTCAAAATGTGTCTGAATAGAGAATGTACAGTTTTGATTCTTTTTTTAGTTGAAAATATGTCATAATACACAATAAGTGTCTTGATAAAGGAAAAATAACTTTGATTCTTTTGACCTAAAATGCTTCGTATTCATACATATAAACAATAATTTAACAACAATGACCCAAGAAAATATTTATAGGCTAAGTTTCTAACTCTTGATACGATTACGTAATTCAAAGAGCACAGAAAGGTAGGAGCTTCAAAAGAAGAAAAATCAACTCTTTATGACAGTTTAGATACCATTCTTGTTGTTTGTGTTGCGCATTTATTTATGTATGAATTTGATTTCACTACTCTAAATTGTAGCATAAAACATAAAGGATATATTTCATATTTCAGATCACACTTCATCATAAAGAACACTTAATATTTTTTTTCACTGGAGTTCCGTTTACAGGCATAATGATATTTTTGATACATAAATTCTTTAGCACCGGAGAATACCTGCCAAAAAGCACGATAAATTCATTTATTATTTTTTTTATCGAAAATGAGATTTTACTTCTAGTGATTTACAGTCTATTTAATTTTATTAAACGATATATCACTTTATAAAAAATTTCTCTAAAATTTCTTCTTTAGAAAAAGTATAATGTTGCGGAATAAGTTTTTAAAACATTTTATTTTTCTAATTTGCTAATTAGTTCAACAATTCTGATCTGGAATTTTTAACATTTAAAGAATATTAGAATGCTTTTGACATAGACTTAAGTCTCTCCATAGTGGTCTAATGGTGTGTCGGGAAAGGAAAAAATTATGACGCTTTTCGCGCATAGTTCCGCAACCAAATTACATAGGGAGTTGGTTTTAGTTTTATTTAACAGAAAAAGGTAGACATTGAAGATTGCAAAAAGAATTTTAGAATTTGGAATTACAGTTTAGTCACAGTCGAGAACAAAGTTCGTGAAAATCACGAAGAATTTTACATAGATAGAGTCACATAGTCACACTAGACTAATAGTCACTATAGAGTTAATTGTCACATAGAGCTACTTTAGTCACAGAAAGCCACAGGTGAGTAAGGTAAGTAAGTCTACGCCCCTTAATCCCAGCGGCCGTTTCGCAAAGACAGCCTCCCGTCGATTTTTTTTCAGTCTTAATTTTGTAAGAAAGTGAATCAACGTATCTAATTTTGAGAGTTATGCGTAACATCTAGGGATCGTCTTCACCAAGTAACCCATTTCTACAGTATTGTGAAAGTTTCTGAGAAATTACCCATTTTGCAGTTATATCAAAGTTATGGCAATATAGTCATAGGTAATCTATAAATATTAACATTTCCTTATAGATTGCCTCTAGAGTTGCACTGAAGCTTACTGCTTTTTATCATCTGGTTAAAGCGGAAAGAAATAATATATATTTAAGATAATTAAAAATTTAAAACAAACAAAACATATAAAAAGCAAACAAATATGAATAGATTTTATAATAGTATTATTTTAATTAACTTTTTCCAATATCTTTGCGCCAGGTAGATTAATCACTGTCAATTATTATCTTTTTTGGAAAACTTAAGTCACCCATTACTGAAATACCTTTATAAGAATACGTTTGTATCACTGAAAGAATCAGTGAAATCATTGCAATATTTTTCCTTTGATGAATGACGTAACCGGGGCTTAAATAGCCGTAATAATCAGTTGCAACTTTTTAATCACCTAACTTTGAACGTCAGTAGCAAAACCTCGACCACATGCTAAAATGAAGAGATCTCTTATTTGGCAAATTAATTATTTTCCTAATTACATACGCCGGAAGTTTTACCACAGCTGCTATGTATAATTAATCACGTTTAAGTACGTCAAGACTGACACTTCTCACTTAATTATTTAGGGCATTTAATAACGACCACCTAATTTAAGAGTCATTCTCTAAGCGAAAATTTGCAGCAGTGATGCTTGCCCTGCGAAGCACTCGTTTTTAAGGTGAAATCTATATACTATATAAAAGAGTTTATTGTGTTTTTTTACTTATATATGTACGCCCAGAAAGTTTGATTTACGGTTCCGAATTTGGCACAGTGATGGATTTGCACAAGTGGGAGCTAAAGCCATAAAAATTATTTCAAAATTCGAATTAGATTTTTATTTATTTAATGTTGAATGGTAAATTCGAGTATTTTTTGCTTATTTTTGCTAATTTTCTGCATATATTCTCATCGGAGAATCGTAATTTTTACATCATTGTAAAATCCAGAATATTCTCGTTCTAATAAGACTTTCTGTGTAACTTTCCTGATTTTTAACGATTTTTTAAAGATTTCGGAAACGCCTTTCTTTTGCAAATGATTCACGTTGCAAGAGACGAAATAATTTCCTTCCGAGTTTTTAAATTTATTAAACAACGGAAAAAATCTTTCTTACATTTTTTTCTCTCCTTTTCTTTCGTCTTTTGGTGTAATATTTTGCAACAAATATTTTTGGCAACATTTTTGCTCGTTCTAAAGATTTTTAATTTTATATTTTTAATCACCAATGCCGGGTAAATTCTGTATAGTATAACTGTACATTGTAAAGTTGTATTAGTTATTGTTCGGTATACTGTTTAAAAGTTTAAAATAAATGTTCTTTTTCCAAACTTCTCACATTTTCATTTCAATCATACTGTTATAAAGTAATATAAAGGCTAGATTTTAAAGTTTTAATTCGACAAGAAAGGATTCAACGAAGATTTACGTTTGTTGGGGAATGTTATTGACAATATTTGTAGAAAAAGAAACGGAGAGGGATAAATGAAAAAATTTAGATCCCGTGCAACTCCGGGTTATCTTCTAATTAAATTATAAAATGAGTATAACGGTATGAAAAAGACAAAAAAATCGAAAGAAAACCAAACCAAAACTTCAGGAATCAAAATAAGAAAAGGTGAATTGTGTTAGTATAAAAATAATCTTTTCTCTATACAGTCAATATTAATTAATTTTTCATTAATCGCATTAATCCAGGTTTAATTGTAAATCTACGTGTATGTGTTTGGTACCATTCTTTTCATTAAATGTCAAACTTAAATGTAATATTACTGGATTTTTCTTTGCGTTTCAAAATCATAAAGTAAAATAAATGTAAGTTGCAATATTTTAGTTAATTTTGACTGGTTTTAGTTAAATGACTTATTCTATGATTGCTTTGTTCTCAATTTAATTTATTGACAATATATTTGAACTTCGAATTAGAGATGGTCTCTATATTGATTTTATATGCATCTGTGAATATACCGAAGTCAAAGTTATTAATTTTATTTCTTTCTCTTTATTACATTATCAAATGCCTGCCGAGATGATAACTGACGCTTCTCGACAGTAGCCCGGACCGGTCGCCGTAGGTATAGACAAGGAGCCAGAGTTTTTCTAGTTATATATATTATATTGATCTAAATTAGCTGTTAGTCCTTTGCACTCGAGAGGTGACCCTCACTCACCAGATGATTCGATGCCGCAACTCGAGAGGTGGCACTCACTCACCACATGATTCAAAGCCACAACTCGAGAGGTAACTCTCCCTCACCTCTTGGTTTGACGCGGAAACTCGATGCGCGGCATTGACTATTTATGTTCAATTTCTTTCAAGTGAGTTCCGGAGCTCTTTGGGTACAATCTTATGAAGTGCAGAATGACATCCCTTCAAATGGAGATAAGATTTTCTTATCTCAAATTAGTCCGCGATCCGGACCGGAATGCATTTTCGGCGTTAGCCCTCGCCCTGCCAAGCCCGGTTCTTTTTTTGACCCGGTGGAGAACATATTGCATTGTTTCTTCTCTATCGAGGGGTGACTTTTATGTGGGTGTGTTGCACTGGAGATATCAAATTTTAGTAGGGTCTGAAGAGATCTAGGCTTGACTCTCGGCGGTCGACCTCCCGGTCGAGTGCCAGTTCGAACTTGACAGTCGTGCCAAAAGGATTAATATTTAAGAAATTATCTTCTTAGGCATATAAAGATAGATAAAATGATAAAATATAAAAGTTTTATACACTAATTTGCATGTGTATTCGTTTTAAGTTAGAGGTAAGAAATTTACCAAGGACACCGCGAAACGTCTCGAGTTGCTGTTTCGCCCGATTGAAAAAGGACTCGAGTGCAAAGGGTTATCTATATATTTAAAATAATGTGGTAAAAACCTTCACCGAATCCGCCAGCCTCAACCACTCGACAGATTTCGACAATTTTTATTTTATATGAAAGCTTATGACGTCTGGATTTGCAATAAAGGGACGCTTGCCCCTCACCCCCCCACTTTCGAAAGAAATCGAAAAAACTTTTCTCCACCATACATTCTCTATATGTTTTTCGATTTTGTTCGAAAATGGTGGTTGGTGGGGGCAGGCGACACCTCATGACATATCTAGAGACGTCATAAAGCTTTCATACGAAATAAAAATTATCGAAATCTTTCGAGTGGTTGGGGCTGGCGAACTGTCTGGAGGTTTCACCATATTATTTTAAATATATTGATACCAACAGTTCCATCATAATGGCGTATCAAAAATATTGTAAAATGCCTGTTGTGGGTGATGGAATCTGTTTATTTAGGGCGATATCATTCTGTGTTTATGCATCTAAAGACTTTCATGCCGAAATTCGTGAAAAAGTTATACAAAACATTACAACTAGATGAGGTTTATTGAAAGATTTTGATATTTTAAAGGAATCTGTTGTGTACAAAAAATATGGAATTTACTATGGCTTAATGGTCTATTCCACTGATCTTCATGCAGTATTTAAAACTGAAAAAAGTAGTCTCTGAGTGCCTCGAAGCAGCGAGGTGGCAGAGACATTGCTGAGCAAAGTGGGTGCTGGCCGAGAACCAAGAGGGCGGAGAGAGCGGCTAGTAATAGAGTTAAATTACATTATACTATAAAAGCGTTGCCTTTACATAGAAATTAGCTTCAATGCAGAGGTACAGGG
This sequence comes from Araneus ventricosus, assembly GCA_013235015.1. Classification (NCBI taxonomy): domain Eukaryota; kingdom Metazoa; phylum Arthropoda; class Arachnida; order Araneae; family Araneidae; genus Araneus; species Araneus ventricosus. The sequence goes on along the minus strand of BGPR01008733.1, from coordinate 7,992 downwards.
TTATTCAAAACAATTGCACCGGTTACAAATGGCCATAACCTCCTTGTAAACAACGATAGGGAGAAAAATTTAAACACAGTACAGAAGAAAACGTAGTTTTGTTTGGATGTATAATAATTTTCCTATGCGACTTCCTTTGGTCATACATGCAACATCCATGCTGTAACACATTTCACTAGCATATGAAACATTCTCTTTGCGTACCTTCTGTTCGTTCATTGTTGCTCGCAAAGGAGACGTTTAGAGAGAGCCTACGGCACATCTCAATGAAAAGACACAACAAGTAAATTTAGAAGACTTACAGAGCCACACGCAGAGCATGCATGCGAACATGCTTCACAGTATTTGGTGTGAAATAGACGACGGCATGGATGTTGTCCGTGTGACCAACGGGAGTCACACAGAGCAATTATAACGTACCCAAGCAAAACTTTAAGCTTCCTTCCTATCGTTGTTTACGGGATAGTTATAGCTACCTGTAAACGGTGCAATTTATAATGGTGCGGTGTATTTTCATCTAATCGTAGTGACCTAAATAGTCGTTTAAAATGACTCGACAACTGAAATGTTAATATATAGGAAAAATTGAATTTTGTTTCGATCTCCAAATTTTTTATAAAAAATATTTTCTATATTTTAGTACAATGAAATGTGCTTTCAAAAGAAGTTTTTTTTAATTAATTATTTTCTACATTTCAGTCTTCAATATATTTCATAATTCATTTTTATAATTGTCATGGAATTTGTGACATCGATTTTTCTCAAATTCACAATTAGATTGCGCCTCTCATATTGAAACAAAACAAAATAAAATTAAGCAATTAAATGATGATTTCATTCAGAAAATGCTAAATTATTATAGTGTCATCGGAAGCACATAGAGATACAAAATTTCCGAACTTTAATATTTCAGAAAGTGAGTGAAAATTCGAATACAGAATTCCATATTTACAAGCAAGAAATCAGTCAAATTATATAAAAGCGTGCAAAAAGGAGAATGTCTAGATTTTAACATTCAAAATACTTTCATTTTATTTCACGTTATACAGATTATACTTTCTCGTGTACAAAGTATGTACATAGAAGTTACTGCAATCATCAAGAAATTCGACTTTAAGGTATTGATGAATTTCGACGCTTTAACTGTCCCTTGAAGTAATCGAATAAATCAAACATTATACCAACAAGTCAGCCATTGATAAACAAAGAAGAAATATATTCTAAACTTTAAAAATTTATGGCTAATTTATCCTAATAATTGATTAAATAATATAAGTTTCCAAATCCAGCGAGAGATTAGAGTTATTTGGCTACGTTAGCCGTTAAATGAATATTGTCACTCTCGACTCAAGGGCATCTAGGAATTTTGAAATATTTTTATGTTTTTGTATATAACTATAAAATAATTGATAATCATTGATTTGTTTGTTTTGCTCTTGGAATTTTAAAATAAAATTAGTAGAATTTTGGTAACGTACAATTAGTAGAATTTTGCTTGATGGTGTTCTCCGTATTATCTGTCGTCTTACTGAACTATTTAGTTACATGCACTTTAATATAACTTAGAACACTTGCAAAAAATTAAAAGTGACTGCGGAGTATTACTTCCCTGATTATAACACAAACGGTTATAGTGTTCAGGAAGATACAATCGAGTAAAAAATTGAATTGTTGAATTATTCTTTTACTGCGATGATGAGAAAATCGCATGGCATAAAGCTTTCACCTCTTAAGAAACACTAAATAAAAAAAAATGGATTCATCAATTTGCCTACCTGTTGAGCAGAAACTGATAGGGATAATGCACCGAAAAATGCCTCTGGATGTAGACATTGTCGATGATTTTCAAGACATTATCATCTCCGTGGGACCTCTTGGCTCCCAGGAAGACCTCATCGAGAGGTGTCAGGTTCAGTCCAAGATGGGCAATGAGGTCGTGATAAGCCAGGTGGACTTCTTGAGGATGAAGACCCCACAGATACAGGGCTTGTCTGAGGGCCATCGCCGTGTTGCCCTCGGCCCCCAGGAGAACCATGGCCAGGGACGACCCGATACAGAACGGGCACAGGGCCACGTTTTCGTCGGTGACATTGAGGGCTCTGTAGAGGTCAATGCCGAATTGGTTTGTTGAAAAGGCCATCTTGCGCATCGTGAAGGTCACCGTCTGGGAGCCTGAGCCCTGGCACAGGCAGGCGCCAAGCAGGGACGCCAGGAACGTCGTAACGATGAAAATGGTCATTGTGCTTGGTAGGAACTTGAACCTAATAAGAGAAAAAAAAAGATTTTCAATCAGCTTGTGACAGAAATAACGTGCATCTGTATCAATGAAATCAGATAATCACCAAAATCTCATTTTCTTCCATTTCCAAATTAAACCGAAAACTTGTTTCTACATAAAGTATAAGACTTAAACGGAATTCTGAAGATTTCAATCGTCTTGCTGATGAAACTATAAAATTGCATTCATTCAATAGAATATTTTGGTTATAGATTATACAGATAATAAATAGAAATGTTAATTAGCTATTTTGTTGAAAATTTAGAAAGCACGAAGAGTGTTTGTCTCAAATTTTCCATTTCTTTCACTTATTCGGTATATGTGAAAAATTTGTCAATTCGATGGCATAAGCTTGATTGCGTTGCCTATTTTCTGATTTTTTTTTCAAATTAAAAATATTTACCTTGAAAATAAGTTAAAACAGTTTAGCATTTTTTTAATGAAATGCAATCCAACTTCATTTTGAAAGATGTTTGTAATCATATTTTACAAGCACATTTTTAAACTTCGGGTCCACACAGATCCTCATCAGGTTTAAAACAATAGTTGTTTATTCTATTAATGTAAGAATGTAATACGTTTCTAAGTCATAGTGAGGCCACGGTGAACTGTGCATAAGATTTCCTCTTCGGGACCGGATATTTCCAGTTCCAAACTCTAGTCCACCAAAGATTCGCCGCGTATATGGGTTAATGCTGATTCATCAAAATGAAAATTGATAGAATTAACTTCCCCTATGTTGAAAAAGTATTCAGAAGTAAACTTGGGCTTGTTTTAGCTGATGAATGCAATCAATCGTTTTTTTTTATGATATTGTGGAGAATTTCTAAAAAAAAAAAATAGATACTCACAGGTGGAGAAGTGTACAAACAAATGTGTGAAAAGCTTCTTAAAAAGGAATAAAACAAAATGTTAAAGAAAAATTTGTTTATTTTATGGAAGATTAGGCCTTTACTATTTTAAACCTAGAACAAAGAAATGGATAGCTATAATTCAGTTTATTTAAGATCGACTTTTACAATATCCATATAAAGTATCGAAACTCTAATTATTTACTGTGAATTGAAACATCATATTATAATTATCTCTTTTAATTATAAATTCGCTAATTCCATCTTCATTGTAATCCTTAACTGGGGTACTTTTTTAATTGCAAATTAGAAGCAATTCTTGTATACAGATTCAAATACTTTTGGAAGTAGGCGGATTACTATTCATATGTTAAGTTCTGAAAATGTAATATAATTCAGCGATAAATAAGTGTAAGCTGAATCCATGTATATCGCGGGACGAAATTAAAATGGGCAATTTCCAATCTGCGTAGATCTAGAGATACACAGCAGGAGGCTTAGGTTCACATGCATTAATCGTCACATAGAAAATATGATCAAAAGAATGATGGAACGTTTATTCAAATATAACGATATTTTCCATCGTCAACACTTTGAAAGCGATGGCGAATAGTAGTAAAAAATCATTTCGACTGAGATTTCAGGATAAGTTTTAAATCTGAGACAATACCAGTCAAGCAGGGACGAATGCCGAAAAATGTAAGATTTATTGCGCCAAAAATTTGTGTACAGTCTTTTCTGTCACCGTGTACTTTCTGCGTTTATTCCTGACGCCTTGTTTTAGTGTGTATTATGTATTTCAAAATGTGCGCGTGTGTGTGCACAGCATGAAAACGTAATATTATTTTTAAACTTCCACCATTCATGTACGAATGAATATATTTTTTTCTTGAATATAAGGGCACCATAATTTATCTGTAGTGACTAATATAATTGGTATAATGCTTTAAATCAAATGCAATCACATTACATAAATCCAAAAATTATGGAAATACCCAATTTTTACTTTTATCTATACGAAATATGCAAAAATAAAGCATTGTAATCCTCAAAAATTCCGGCCTCAGATTGTGATGAATCTCAACGTTTTTGATCTCCCCGAAATCGAAAAATCATTTTTGGAATTATATCAGTTTTTCAGTCCGTCTGTGAATGAGATGACTCAGAATCGGAAAGAGCTATAACTTTGGTGTACAGACCAAATACCAGATTTCATTCGTCTAGCTATTTCTATCAAATATTGGAAAAAGGGAAATTTTCCTGTCTATCTGCCCTTGTGCATGTGAATTCCATAACACAAAAACTCAACAAACTAGATTGATCAAATTTAGCATATGGTTTTATTACTAGAATTGTAGATTCGTATCAAATGGGAAACTAAAGCCATCAGTGGGTTCAGTTTCTGTCTATTCTTGCTCTGTGAAAGCATTGGCTCAAAAATGTAACAAGCTAAATGTTGTTGAGTTCATATAATTTTTTATACGATGGTTACATCAAAACTGTAAATGTGTAATAATTTTGAGCAAAATTCGGCAATAGGTAGACATTCCCTTTGTTTCTTTCCCTCCCTCCCCTACGATAAGGCAAAAATACAGGAAGTTGGATAAATTAAATTTGTGTGTAGTGTTTTGACACTGAAATTAAAATCTGTATCAAATTTTGGACCTAATCGATCAAAGGTCGGAAGAGCTTTAAATGCATACCCAATTTTCATCATTATATTTCAAAACTGTGTCAAATTTTCTGTATGAAATTTCGCCTAATCGATACAGACCTAATCGGTGAAGGGTCGGTAGAGATACAAAATTCGTATTCGATTTTCTTCATTATACTTCCAAATTGTATCAAATTTTCTGTATTAAATGATGGACCTAATCGATCAAAGGTCGGAAGAGGTCCAAAATTCATACTCGATTTTCTTCATTATTTTTCAAAATTATATCAAATTTTCTGTATCTAATTTTGAACCCAATTGGTAGAAGGTAGGAAGAGATCCAAAATGCGTACTTGATTTTCTTTTCATTATTCTTTGAAACTATACACAAAATGTGCCACCTTACAAAAGTACACCAGCCCAGAGAGAGAGAGAGAGAGGAAAGACCTCTCTCTTAGGTTTAACAATTTTTCACCCTAATTTTTTCACTTCATATAAAACATATACTTATTATAGTGAAAATTTGAAAATCAATTCATTGTATGATTATCAATGTAATACAATAAGGATAACTGATAAACCAAGACAGAAATAACTTATATTGAAAACCAATTTAAGTCCATGCACATCAAATAACAGAAAAATACGTACTTGCGAGACAAATAAACCAAACAACAGCCAAGTTTTGTTCTATCAGCATTTATAACCTTATGCCTCAGTCGAAAATCCTACAGATTTTATTTCGTTTTCCACAGAGAGAATGCAATTGTGCCCAATACTTTGAAGTTAAAAGCCATAAATAAGACAGAGACGACGCATTGACCGTTCTATATAGACATGGCAGTCGAATTGGTCGCAAAAAATAGCGTGCTCGGATATCCAGGTTAAGCCCTGGCCTAGATATGCATAATTTTTTTCATGTCTGTCTATCAAGTGTCGAGTCATTGCAGCTAGGGACGAAATTTTTACATTACAACGCACACATGACAAGGCGTTTAGCATTTATGGGGGAATTCGAAAAAGGTTCGGCAGTTTTCCTTTATGAATTTATGGATATTTTTCGCTTTGGTTGAATTCGGAACTGAGCAGCTGAATTCCATTCATTCGATATTTTTATTTTGTCTCTTTTTCGGTCAGTATCTAGCAAGAGGCAAGGTGTCAAGTTGAAAAATGATATTTTTTGGTTGTTTTTATGGATTTAAAAATGGCTTATTTGATTTTGGGTGGAAAGTTATCGTTTTTCAATACTTCTTTTTCACAGGAAATAGTTATGCATATAATTCGGTTGAACGGGAATCACCCATTATTATTACTGGAATTCAAATAATTTTAACCTTTTCCCTATGAGTGGGAATAGTTTAGCTTATTCAAAGGGCTCAGAATTAAAGTGGACTATGTCAATGTTTTACCCGTTTCGGATTAATACTGCAGTGGTAGTATAGAAATGTTCTATTTTCTGTGCAATAATGATTCAAGTCTATATTTCAATTGTTATCCAGCATTGATAAAAAACAACTAAAAGTCCACTGTTATTTTAAATGCAGCCAATAAACTTTGAGGTCAGTTTTCTCACAAATGAATCTCATGGACTTAGTCTACTTTACCTCTGAACCCTCCATTTATGTAACATTAAGGGGACATGCGACTGTTAAACCTCGAAAATTTTCGACTTTATGAAAAAAATATATGTTATTTCCCTCTCTCTCTTCTGAGCAATTTGAAACAGCCCGCGTTAAAAAAATTCCCATAATTATGAAAATTATGAAGGGAAATGTATTAGCCATTCAACGTAAACATTGAATATGGCCATATCTTTAAAGCGCTATATCTCAAAATTTGCTTTTTTTATATTGCGCGCATGATATCTCAAGAACTATTGAATATTTTTACATAAAACTTTTACTGAATATGTATTGTGCTATGTTCTACAAATTGAACCACAGTTTTGTACATATTTTCTCCAAAGAAGTTTTTTGGGGGTTAGAAATGTTGAAATTTCAACAGTTTTTAACTTTTTTTTATTTTAAATTGGTAAATAAAATAGAAATTAAATTTAAACGCTAGTAAATTGAGGTTCAGTTTCTTAAAAAGACTGTTTGGATTACTTAGATACTCAAAATATTGTGTTTAAACCAATATTTTATCCGTAATCATGCGCGTAAGGTGACTATCTCATTTTTTCTCCAAAAATTATCCCCATATTTATTACTCTTTCAAATAAATACATATCAATATTAAAATTTGAAAATGTGTGTACTATAACAGAAAGAACAGTTGTTTTTCAAGGAAAAAAAAGTTACTTTTTGAAATGTTTTGTTTTAAAGATATAATGTATCGAATTTGACAGTTTTTTTTCCAATTCTTCGGAGGTTTAAAGGGCTTATGTCCCCTTAGCGTCCAGTTTTGAAGCTAGATCAAGGGCTATTTTAGGACAGTGATTTTGTACCGTGCTCAGATGACGACACCTGGATCAACACCGCCTTTCTAAACGGTCACATCAAACTAGCGAGAGGAGATTTGACCCCTACAGATTTAATACGCACTAGACCCGTGTGCAATGCAGATCTTTGAAGAAATCGGACCTTGAACCTGCCACCAGGCCACCAAACCCCGTCCTAAAAATGGTGGCCTGTGTAAATAAGAGATTACAAACCACTATTAATAAAATCAATAGATTAAAAATTGCTTGAAGTCTAAACCAGGGTTTCGGAAACTATAGGTGCCTATCCTTATACCCCCTAGATTTGAAAAATTACAGTAAAATTGAAATGAATAATAAATTTAATGAAATTTCTTTTTTTATTCATAATTTATCAACGTTCCTTTTTCTTAATTTGATCTCTCGCTTATATGCACATTTGAGGTCGCAAAGAAAATTTTTACTCACAGATGCGTAAGATTTTTGCAGCTGATGGTTAAGAAGCCATAGTCTTAACAAAAGGATTTTAAAACTTTTTTTCTGCTTTCTTGTGTACGAATTTATATAAAGAAAAAGTTCTGCAATCGTCAAACAATTTGACCTCGATAATTAAATGAATCTTCACGCTTCAGGGAGGCCTCCCAGAGTTAGAAAAATACTATTTTTGAAACTGTGTCTATATGTCTGCATACATGATACACGATAACTCATAAACATGCAACACGATAACTCATAAAAGCAGTGAAAGCTAACAAGATAACATTCGGCGTAAGGTTTTATAATGAAAATT
>BGPR01008732.1:33913-61451 GCA_013235015.1 Araneus ventricosus | reverse complement strand
CCTAAAAAAGTTTTTCGTTAATATAGGGTGTCCAGCGAATAAGACCCTGAATTCAAAATTAAATATCCCAGAAAAAAATATCAATAGAGGAATGTAGTAAACGGTTTGTTTATTAGCTAAGCTGTTAAAATGTTATACAGAAATTTCGAACATTTAGTTACAAAAACCGTTAAAGATGGCGCTGTAATCGCAACAGTATAAATTGCCTATAAATTGTGATTCCAAGTCCAGAGCGATCAGATCGACCGCTGAATGGTGAAAGGTTAGCGTAGAGGTTGAAATCATGTATTTCATTGAACAGCGTGTTTTTCTGGTACTGGAATATCACAGATTAGAACGCAGTCTTACGGCAACAAGGAGCAGTTTTCAAAAACGATTTAATGTTCTAAAAGGGCCCGATGCTAAAACCATTCGTAAGCTCTTTGCCAAATTCGAACGGAGAGGCAGCGTGGATGATAATCGAGTGGTAAATGTTGGGCCCAGGCAAACTGTAGTCATTTCTGAAAATGTCGCCAAAGTTTCTGGAATTGTTCAGCAAAACCCAAGGAATACTATCCGAAGAATTGCATCAGAGACTGGTTTGAAGCGTTCAAGTACGCAAAAAATATTGAGAAACAGCCTACGGATGTTTCCATACAAAATCCAAAGTCATCAGGCCATACCCACAAAAGCTGTGCGACAAAGGTTTGACTTTGCGAACGAGATTCTCACAGTGATTGATAATGAAGGATTTGATGTTGGCTGCATCTGGTTCACAGATGAAGCACATTTCTACTTGAATGGATTCGTGAATAAACAAAACTGGAGATTTTGGGGTTCCGAAAATCCTCATTTGTGTGAAGAGAAACCACAGCATTCGCCTAAAATTACTGCTTAGGTTGCGGTATGCAGCAGAGGCATTATCGGCCCTTTTTTCATGCGAGAAACGATCTCTAGTGAACGTTACATTGCAATTTTGGAACAATTTGGCAGCACGTAGCTAGCTTTGGTAGATCGACCAAGAATCGAGTGGTTCATGCAAGAATGGGCCTCGACCACATCGTACAGAAAAGGTGTTTCGCTTTCTTGATGAATATTTCGGGAATAGAGCAATTACTTTGGATTATCCCAAATTTACTGGCACAGAAATGGATTGGCCTCCATATTCGCCCTATCTGACTCCTTGTGACTACTTTATGTGGGGCGCATTGAAAGACACTGTCTACGGGAACCATCCCTCTACTCTGGATGAGCATGAATCAGCGATTTGTGTGGCGTGCAATTCCATTTCCGTTGAGACATTGAAGATGTGATGTCAAATTTCATTCTTCGATTACTCCACCTCATTTTTTCGAACGGTGAACATATTGTGTTCTGATTGCAAAGACTGCTTAACTTGACTTTTTTTAGCCTGCTTTCAGAGAACGAGTTTTTCGGCGTACAGCGCCATCTGTTAACGGTTTTTGTAACTTAATTTTCGAAATTTCTGTATAATATTTTTACAGCTTAGCTAATAAACATACAGTTTACCGCATTCTTCTATTGATATTTGTTTCCGAGATATTTAATTTTGAAATCAGGGTCTTATTCGCTGGACACCACCATTCAAGGAAACAAAATTACAGAAATCTTTTACTCTCCCGTAATAAAGTCGTATATTTTTGACATTTACTTTTAATTTCAACCCTGATGTTGCTTACCTGCGAAAAAATATACTGAACAGCAAATTCAATTGTCTTTAAAAGCAAGTGAAAATATTTATAGCACGATTTCTTCAAATAAAATAAATTACTTTTAGTTTAAATATCTAAAGATAAAAGAAAAATATACGAGGAAACGCAAATGAAAATTATCTTATTTGTGTTGGCAATTGACTTAGACTTCTTTTAATATTTTAAATTAATTTTTCAATGAGCATATTTAATAAATTAATATTAACCAAAGCAAGCAACATACTCGGCAATAAAGTTCAAAATGAATTTTCTTCTGGAAGTTAAAATGCAATTAATTCGTTGTTAATTATGTTGGTAATAAATAATTATATTCATCTTGGTATATTCTAAGAGTTTAGTTTAATTTGAAGCTAAAGGAGGATTCTGAAAGAAATAAATTTCAGTAATTAACCCTCTCCTGCAGAGGAAAAAAATTCCTTAGGTTAAACAGAAATTTATGAGGAAGGCAACCAAAGTTAATGCGTTGAAATATTTTTTTCTGCATCTAATTAATGCAGATTCGAAATTCTTGAGAGGCATTTCTTAAAAATTCAATTTCTTGGCCAAATGTTTTATTCCTTACTTCAGTAAATGTATTCATAAGCATGATCTATTCTTAAATGAATTTAAGAATATTCTACTGAATTTTTAAAATGCGTGCACTGCTTAAATTTTTACAGATTCTAATGAGGAAATACTGACTGTATCATACTCTTAAAACTATTACCACTCATTTAAGAACGTTTGTTTGTCAGAATTTTCAATGATTTGTGATAGTAATTATGCAGATATGAAAAATACAATTCTTACATCAGAAAGAGGGGATACTATAAGAGAATTAGTGAATGTTCTTGAAGTTTTGGTAAATTTTTAAATTCAGATTAGCTTTTGTTTGAAATACATTCAACTCATTATTAATTTCCGACACAAGAGTCTGAGACCTGAGCACGAAATATTTTCTTTTTAATTTTTCAGTCCTTTTTCATGTATCTGCAAAATAATGATAACTTGCATAAACTATTTTAATTTGCAATTATAATACATGAAATGATATAAACTATAATTTTTTATATCTAATTTAAAAAATACACGCATATTATGCCAATCTTAAATAATATTGTCATCAGTGATTCATCTTTTACACTTTTTCAAGATTCATAAATACGAATATTATCGATTTATTGCTGTATGAAATGCTAATAGGTTATTGGTTGTGAAGTAGATAACTGGTACTTTTCTCTATAAACAATATCCCAAATATACAATTGTGCCGTTTATAAGACAGGCATTTTACACTAATAGTCTTTTATTTCGTTTTGAACGCTGTTTAACTACTTTTGAATCTAACGACAGATAAGTGCTATTAGAAAGTACAGTATATACACTGTGTGCAGAAGTTAAGGAACATTTCGTAAAATGCGAGAAATTTGCAATTAATACGAAAACTATGTATCGAAATCAGTTCTGGAGAATTGTGTAACATTCAATCGAGTATCATACACATTTTTCAGTGCAGATTCGGTCACGAGGGAAATTAGGGGGGCCAGAAAGGAATGAAGGCGAAAAGGTAGTTTGAATCATCCTGTTTCACAGGAAGCTGATAACAAGATGCAACTTTTATCAATGGTTATGTTTGATGTGCATAATATTAACAAGCATTTTCATAAACACAGCAGAAATATTCGGGAAGATATAAAGGTTTTCTTAAAAAATCCCAAATTTTTCCGCATGTTGTTTGCTCATAACATGCAGAGTTTTCATTCAAATTATACGAAATTTGCAGAGTACTCGACAATATGTTGCAGAAGTATTGTATTAAAATATCAAGTAAATATGTTGAATATTAGAGGAAATATAAGTATTTGAACCAAATATTTTTTTACTACGCATGTGCTGGACGCAGAGGAAGTTTTCTTTCGCAACTTCAAAGCAAGATATGTAGAGCAATTTTTTAAAAAAATTCCAGTTGAATCACATTCAAATTCAGCGGATATCGGCATTTCAGTGAGGTGAATCTAAATTTCTCTTTGAGAGAAGCTGAATGATGATGGTTCTTGCACAAACTGATATTTTTTAAACTTGAATCTTCAAATGGTATTCGAGAAAATGCAATTTAAATAATGTATTTAATTTATAAGTGCACATTAGGGTGGATCGAAAAGTATAGGAAAAAAAAAATTTTGAAATTATTTTTGGCATGGGGCGGGAAAGTTTTGTCTTAAGTATATTAGTTTATATAATTTTTTTTATTGAAATTCATTCATATCTTCCGGTGCCCCAAGCGCCTCAAAAATAGTTAAAAATTGAATTTTTTATGAAAGTTTATTACTATTTTTGTTTTGTTTCGAAATTATTTTTGGCATGGGGTGGGAAAGTTGTGTCTTGGGTATATTAGTTTACATATATTTTTTTATTGAAATCCATTCATATCTTCCAGTGCCCCAAAAATAGTTAAAAATGACATTTGTTTGGAAATTTATATAAAAAAAATATTTGCAAAATTTTCTTCAGCGCCGGGCAAGAAAGTTTTGTTTTGGGTACATTAGTTACATTATTTAATTATTATTAAAATTCATTAATATCTTCTGGTGCCCCAAACGCCCCAAAAAAGTTAAAAATTGACATTTTTACAAATATCTATTAAAAATTGTGAATGAATGAAAAATATTTGAAAAATTGGCAGATTATTCAAGTATTAAAGTATAAACTTATAAATAATTAAATCTTTATAATAATATATGAAGTGTAAATTTAATAGTCAAAGCTATAAATCACAAAACTTATAAAAAGTGAACTTACATCATCGAATTTTCAATTCTATAAATTTGAAGATTTACATACTTCTAAAGGTTGTAATCCTTTTTGGTATTATAATGCTTGATAAGACTTCTTGATTGTATTCTATTTAATATGAAGCCGTGTCTCTTCTATTGTCCATATACACTTTCCGACGGTTCAGATACTAAACGAAAACATCTTTCTACAGCTTGGGTATTGCATGGGTATTGTGACCATTCCTCCGTTTTTCTAACTTTTACCATGGCCTCAATTTCTTTAAATGGCACATTCATCAAAAGAGGTGGTTCAAAAGGTCCAACTCGTTGCCAGTTAATAAGTGCAAAATAATCCTTTGCTTTAAAGTCTATTTTTGATACTTGAAAAATTGTTATTTTGATGATCCTCTGTTTTTCATTTCTAGCATAAATTAGTTTTCGTAGTGCTAAGGACCTTATATTCTCTATGTTATCTGTGAGCATTGACAATAGCAAATTTTCAGAATGACAAAAGAAGCTATTTCGTTAAATAAAAGTGCCTACTATATTTCTTAAATTGGGTTCCAATTATCTAGAAAATGAGATAAATCTCCAAATATGCCGCTCTCTTTCTGTTATGGAGATCTTTGTCTTGACATGAAACCATCCAGTTTCATATACCTTCATAATATATGTTGCAAGAATAATATGCTTGTCAGATGGGACCACATACAACCTTAAAATTCTACCTACAAGTATTAGCCACCTTGAATGAGCAAATGAACCAGTCTTTCTTAATGCCAGGTCAGAATAATATTCACCACGTGATATCGCTGGGCAATTATCATATAGATATTGCTGAGAACCATTCTATCTATATTATCTGGTATATTCTCCACACTTATTGAATAAAAAGGAGCTACAGATAGCTCCTCACAGGTTTTGATTGCTTTACCAATTGGTCGACAAAATTCTTTAGGACCAGTTGTTGCACCATCCAAAGAATTTAGTAGACAACGGAGAGGTAACTCATTTGTTTGAAGCAAACAAATACACCATTGTAATTGTCTATTGAGGTCAGTTCCATCAAGCGAATAATACTTCCCTTGTGCCCAGTATTAACATTTGTTTCATCGCATCCAATTACTGTTAGCCCATTTAATTGCATATTATTTGATACAAAAAATTGAGTATTGCTTCTTTTATGGCTTTAGCTTCTTCTGTTGCAGCAATAACATGTCCGATATATACAGAGTTAGGTTCGTTTACAAGAGTATAATGCTCCTCCTTTGTGGTCTTTGAGTAGTACTTTGTATCCTCCTTAATTACCTTTTTTTTCTTTTCTCCCATCAAAATATAATCCGGTTAAAAGAGACCAAGACACTGTTAACTTAGTAGCTCTACAACTGCATTTTAAAGCTTTTCATGCTGTCTACGAATTTTATTGCGATCTACCACATGCGAAGTCTCTCCTTCGAGTACAATTCCAATGTCTTGTACAACAGCACTGACAAATGAAGCAGCTGCTATATTGGAAATTCTGTATCAATCACATTCCCTTGCTAAAGTAGGGGGAAATCTAAACGATATTGTGATTGATATTCCAAGGTAATCACATCCGTATGTGTATACGAAGACATAGTGTTGAGCTCAAGTAGCTCCATTGATTGAGCATGAGCAGCATCATTTTACGTTTTATTCTCTTGTCTTCCATCTGTTTTCCTTTTTCCCTTTTTCTAGTAGCAATTATGCCCACTCCTCCAATAACCATTTTCCTTTCTAATCTTTGACCTTTTATAAACAATCACTCAGCAAGTGGAATTTTCATGCCTTTTTGGCATTTACATGTATCGAAATTTGTACACTTACAAGATGTGATATCGAACAGACACGATATTTTTCCATAACGATAGTTTTCCAATTTTTGTTGGTATTTTTATCATTCCTTCGCCCTCTCCTCTACATTTCTCCCTGTAAAATAGTTTCTATAACACATTTCTTATTTTAGGTAGATTCCTTATAGGAACTCTACCTATTGCGATGGTTCTCATGACACGACTTTCGGAAAATTTCTGCAGATCTTCACCGATCATGACCCCTAGAACCCAAAACCACCTGTTCAAAAGTTTGTATGCTGTATATATATATATATATATATATATACTCTCTCTTCATGGACTATGACTCAAAGGGGGTGGAAATGGTGGGGGACTGAAAATTTCATATTCCCATAATTCCCTTACGATTCAAGACAGAAAGAAAATTCAAATTAGACGAATTATTGCCTTATCACAACAAACAACTTTTGTTTTGAAACTTTTTTGATAGACACAATTTCTTAGAAGTTATGAGCTAAAAAGCCAATTTCAATCCCCTCCTCAACTCATCATTTCCCCATAGCTCTGTTACGACTCAAGATAGAAAAAAATTTTCAATTAAGCGAATTATCACCTTATGATAACGAACAACTTTTATACTAAAAGTTTTTTGTCTGCTTGAATTGCTTATAAGTTATGAGCTGAAAAGCGATATTCAATACCCCCCTCCCCCAAATTTATCATTTCCCCATAGCTTCGTTAAGATTGAAGATAAAAAGAAAATTTCAATTAGGGGAATTATCACCTTATCAGAACAAACTACTTTTATACTGAAAGTTTTTTGACAGCAAGAATTACTTAGAAGTTATGAGTTCGCATCAACCGCATTCACTTTCACTTTTTATACGGTATAATATATAATTAATTTATAGTTAATATCTTTGTTAAATTTTATTAATTATAACTGTTAATTGATATACCTGGCTTTGCTCCGGATTAAAATGTTTTCCTGCTTAATATTTTCAATGTAAAAATTACTATTGTATAAATATTATAATACACAAATTCCTTTTCTGATCTAAAACGCTTTCAATTAAAATGAGAATATCAATTGAACCAAACGATTTTTAAAAACATCCGTTTTCTTCATACGTTATTATTTGTTATATAGGTACTTCAAATTTTGTTAACAATTACTAAAGTCAATGAAAGGTTTTAATGAATATTTTGAAACAATTAAATTAACTATTTAATTATTCATTAATTTAAAGCGTGAAAATAAATCAATAGCTGGTCCCGATATAAATTGTTAAATCGTCTACTTTTAAAATTTTCTTTTAGCATTCTTCCTTCTGGAAACAGTTCTTCGTATTATTTTTGATCAACAAGAATATTGTTACGAATTCAGTTTAAAGTTAATTTTGAAAATAATATTAAAGTGAGAGAAACAAATTTATGGAAATGAAAGACATCGCGGAAAAACGCCTTGCTTAATTTTTAATTAAGTGAAATTTTAAGCATCTTTTAGGCTTTGAAAAGTTGAAGGTGACCTTTCTCTTTTCTTAAATAAAAAGTTTGATTGAAATCAGTCCAGTGGTTTAGGAGGAGATGTGGAACATACATACATAGCCACAGTGACTTTTATTTAAATTAATATGATTATTAGATAATTATAAGATAAAGATTATTGGTATATAGTATGAGCCTTGAAAAAGGTTTTAGTGAAGTTTTGTAACAATTAATTTTTAACTTTAATTAAGTAAATAGTTAATTTTAATTAATCAAATAATTTTAATAGTTAATTTGATAATAGATTTTTAGACAGAACACTTTAATTTGATATTTAACTAAACATGGCGGGACCATGATTTGTTTAATAAAATCAATATAAAGTAGCTAAAAACGATAGATATTTAAATAAGAGTTTCCTTTGTCCTTTTTACTATTGAAAAATATCTCTTTAACTTTAAAATTGTTTGGGATTTTCTGCCTGAGTATTTGGTTTTAACCGTCTATGGAGATTTAAATTTACTGTTCAAATTGGCTGCACTCATATCCTATGCTTTAAAAACACGTATTAAATTTGCCACACACAATGTTAAATAATTTTATTCTCTTATATGTTGAGAATTTAGTGACTATTATCTCTGTAACGAGGGAGTTCTCTAAATGAGCCCATTTTAGTAGTATTTAAGTGTTTCCATGTCATGTGATTTTACCATATGACAAAGTAATGTTCGCACAATTATATTGTAATCTAGATTAAATAAATTAATTTTTAAATCTAGAGTCTTTCTTCATTCGTGCCAAGAGTCCATTTCTTGTTACTGTTTCAGATAGGCTGGCTTAATGTTATCTAGGAGATATTTGCACTGCTGAGATGTTTATTTCTTTATGACTCCTACCTGTTAAATGATTATGTTATTATACCTGTTAAATGACCCCTTGAAGAGCCTCAACTATAAAGAAAGGCAACGTAAATGTGCCACCAGTTTATTTAATGTATTATGTGTTGAGATATAAAAAAATTGACCAATGTACTGACGGAAAAATCTATCATAACTTTTTGGAATAAAAAATGGAATGGTAAAATCTTGATATAGCAAAAAATTAAATGGCATGAAAACAGAATCACAGCGTAAATATTGCAATGTGTAGAAACAATAAGTCATTGGCCATGTCTGTATTGATCAATATGTAATATTTCATGACTTTTGTAACATTAACGTAAAGGAATCTACCTTTGCCTTCAAGCTTGCCGAAAAGGGATTTTTTAATTTTTAATTCGAAATTTGCATAAAAATCGTATTTTTGCAAATATTTAAGTGTTTTGGGGCACCGGAAGATATTAAACGAAGTTGAAAAAATTTTGCATGTATGCTAGTAAACTTAAAAGACAACTTTTGCACCCTATGCCGATTATTTTATCCACACTTTGAATTTTCGATCCACCCTAGTGCACATGGGTATTCAGGATATTCAATTTTGCTAAATTTCAATGTTACTGTTCGAAGATTCAAATTTTAAAAATATCTGTTTGTGCAAGAACCCTCATCCCAAATATTTGTGCTATGCTTATGAAAATGCATGTCAATATTATGCACATCAAACATAACCATTGATAAAAGTTGCATCTCGTTATCAGCTTTCTGTCAAACAGGATGGTTCAAACTACCTTTTCGCCTTCATCTCTTTCTGGTGGGCCCCCCTAATTGCCCTCGTGACCGAATCTGCACTGAAAAATGTGTATGATACTCGATTGAATGTTACACAATTCTCCAGAACTGATTTCGATATATAGTTTTCGTATTAATTGCAAATTTCTCGCATTTTACGAAATGTTCCTTAATTTTTTGCTTGCACAACAATACTTCTCTTCTTCTAAACTAAAAAATTAAACCGTAAATAATTTCACTGCGTAAATTTAAAATATAATATTTAATTTAATGCACTACTCATTTTAAAATATACGACAGTATTTCTCCTTCTATGTCCTGCTTATTTTAATTTCCTGTTTCTCCATAACATATTCAATATGTTTTACTGCAACTTTTTCAGTTGTCTGGAGGGTGTATAGAGAGCTCAAAGACGATTAGGAATCATACGTATTTGATTAAGCCGAAACATCTTTATTACAAAATGGTATTTGACAATCCGAAGTTAGAAAAATTCTTACAGAAAATATTTGGTCCAATTTTGCAGGGAATCACTAAATAGGTCTCATGCTTGAACGAAATTACAGGGTGGACGAAATTACCCTACATGTGGGATGAGTCAAAATGAATGCCCTGTTTCCGAATTTTACTGTGCAAGAAGTAGTTCTATTTATATTGTTGCAAAAGTCTTTCCGTGGGTGTACGGTGTAAACAGTCCAACAAGCAGGATAATGGAGAATGAAGTTTTATTTACAAATATGCAGGCAAACATGTAGCACAGGTACAGGAAACAATAGTTCTTGCACAGATTACCAATATAAATAGACAACAATTCACAGGTAATAACAGTTCAGCACTTTGATATTTAACAACACAAACAGTTAGCAAATAACTAGTAACGACAATAACTGCACTTTCAATAGCGCTCAGCTTACCAGCTTCCTAGCTCGCACTGCGGACGAAGCTCTAAAGTCGTACCCAATGGATCAACACTACTCCGTCATCCGAGCGCTCTCCTTATATAGTCTCCCCCGGCAGACCGTGACGTCACATGGAATTATCCAGTACATTCAAGCGTATCTTCTCTATTAATAGAAATATCGAGAAGATTCCAGCACCTTTGATATCCCATATTCCGTCGCCAAATTTGTCGCCAAGGTCAGGGGTACAAACGTGGCTGTTGTCGGTCATCTCATACTTACCTCTGTAAAAATCTCTTCCCAACCATAAGACTCACATTGCTGGGAAGCGACTTTCCATGTTTGTAACACTACGAAAGAAACATGTTTCAAAAGGTAGGCCTGGAATGCAGGCATCACATATGTTACGAAGCTTACATCAAGTCTGTACTGGAATTCTTGCGAAACCTTCAATAGTATGTCTTAGTCAATGTTGGCAGTTTGCAGCCTTGATAAAGGAGCAATCGCGTAAAGATTTCATAGGAGTGCGATTTTGTCAGCTGTGTCAGACGAGTAACCAACCCATCCACGTCGTTATATGTTATTGAAACAGCGCATCCATGTTCAACGCCGGCAATATTACCAGCATCAATAGAGACATTTTCAAGTATAAGCTGCTTTTTAAAAAAAATAATCATAAAAAATTTCCAAACTATAATATACAATCTAATTTGTAATTAGGAGGAGTTGGGGTAGATTGATACTTGTGGTAATTGATACAGTCCATAAATTTTGATGATTGGATTGGCTAAAGATGTTCACATCCCATCGCTTATATGCAACTGTAACCCTTAGCACAGTGTATACTTTTCTGCCAAGTTTAGTCAAAAATAAATCTACAAATGAATAAGACCGCTAATAATCTCGTCTGAGTGATTTTTACTCTAAGTGTGTTGTGTGATTTCTTTAACTAGTTACGTTTTCCTTCCAGGGAATCTACTCTAAAGGTAGGAAGAAATATTTACTTTTCTGAACTATATTAAGTTTGATGTTGTTAAGCGTCGTTTTTGAGTGACCATTTGTTTCAAGTACAATAGATTCTTGGAGCAGATTGATACAGTTGACTCCGGGGCACATTCATACGCATCTTCTGTGTGTATCAACGTGTCTTCACAGCAAGTACTTTGCAACATCGTCTTCAGAAATAGGAAAAACGTAGAAATGAACTATGTAAGGGAAACGCGCAATTAACTATTTGTTTAAACAATAAAAATTGTTTGAATTTAATTAAAAAATGAAAAGAATTGTTGTAAATTAAGTGTAAAATATTTTTTGCGAATTTATTAAAATTGGAGGAACAATTGTACGGCAATCATCGAAAAGATAATTTTCTGCATTTTCAGATGGTGTGAATATTTTTGAGCTATATTATTTTCGTAAATTATCATGTAAGAACGCGCAAATTTCCTTTAATTCTTAATTAATTAAAATTTCAAAAAACGGCTTCGATGTACACATTCCCTCCTTCCAAAGTATTTCTACACACACGGAAAAATTCTCCTTTATTATTTGTAAAGATAAATTATTTTCTAAGGCATTTTTGTTTCACTTTTCCAGTCTCATTAAAAACTGATTTTTAATTAAATTTTAGATTAGATTTTTACATTAGATTTTTGACGAAAAATTGAATTTTGTTTAAAATAAAAAATTTTTATTTTGTTCAACTTTTAAACCTTGATTTGGAATACAAAAGTTTTTGATGAAACAAATTTTGTTACACACCTATTTTGATCTCACACCTATGATTATTTTCGATATTCTTGTGAAAAAATCAATGTGCTCCAAACATGTAACAGTGCCCCAGTATGGTACAGGTATATAAGCTCTTGATACAAATCCATTTTCAGGAAAAAAGTGTGATAAGTATTTTATTATCATTTATGACCAAAACTAAAATGAAATCCTATATTATATTAACAAATTTATAAATATAGCGTATAAGTTCTAACCATTACCGTAGGTAAAATAATTTTTTAGCTTTACAAAAAAAGTGCACCAACGTCCCCGTATTCCTTCGACAAAAAAATCTTGAAACGAGGTGATCAATAACTTATTTTTAAATTACAATCTGATTTATATTTTTATTTCGATTTCTTAGCACCATAATTTCACCTTTGTAGGTACGCTTTCTTTCTTTCTCAGTTTTAAAAAATAAATAAATTCTTAATGCATTAACAGATATATTGATATATTCAAATTATGAATGTAAGTTGCAATTCAATTCTTGTCCAAACTTTTGTAGAATGGACAGCCTTGATGTATGTCGTGTAACAAGAGGAGATTATGCCGAACATAACAAGTTTTGAATTCGGACTTGATGTTCGAATTCAAAACTTGAATGTATAAGCACTTGAAGCATGCATCTTTTAAATAAATATAGAAACTACCTGTTCGCGCCAACTACTAGTTTGGCTGCTTTCATAACTTATAGCAACCCTTGGACGCCGCCATCCGCCATATTGCATCTTTGTCGGAGTCGGTAGAGGTTGTTTGGTTTTTCATGTATGCATGTGGTATGAGCATCGCAGCTCGCCCATGTATTATCACATCATGTTTCATATCTACTCTACCACATGAGTAACGCATGGATAATGTGTAACATCAGTTTCTACGTATTCAACGAGAAACGCATTTAGTTCATGTGTGACATCGCAGTCACCATGTTCACTTGTAGCTCTTGCATGAGCATACTCAACTTGCCAACAGGCAACGTCTACCAAAATCAAATCTGTATATATTGGAACATCCTGTATATATTGTAAATAAACTATATATTTAAATAATCAATACAGTCCGCTCAATTTGACGAATAAAACGCAAACACTACTTGTTGCAAAGTAACGCATTGAAATCGGGACATTCAGTTTAACTCACCATGTATTTAAAGGAAGCATTGCGAGAATGATGAGATTAAAACAGTACCTGCAAACTCTGTGCCGTTAAAATGAATTCCAGAACAATTTAGTCCTCACCCCATTTCAGTAATGATGTTTATCAGTTTTAAGTCCTGATATCTGGACATTGGTGAAATGAACTTACTTTATAGTCCCATGCATTAGCTGAGATGATTGCCGTATATATCCAATCTTGATAGTTCTAGTGTGACCTTCCTGGGATTATCTGACAATTTTAATGTACGACAACTTTGTTGAAATACTGCGGAGTTCGGTGAATAGGTTTCATTACCTGAATTGGAAGTTCAAGATACGCCAGAAATCTTCAAAAATGTTCTCGACTGGAATATTCCAGAATGACGACAATATAGAGCATGCAAGAACAATACCTCCTTTGACATTTGAGTGTCTCTACAAATACACCTAATCTTTCTAGAAAAATGAATGTGCTCAAGTTAGTGTGTTAATTTCTCTGTTTTTCTAAGCATTATTTCTTGATGTTGACGTTTATATAATTCTATTCGCTTTGATCTGTAAGTTGCACACTGCATTGAAACACGTTGAATTTGCATTAAAGTTAACTTATATACATTTGTAGCATCAAAAATATGCACTATATTGTTATTTATTATGAAAGAATTATAAAGCTAAGAAATTATATATTTGGCTTCATTTTTGGACGAAAGCGCGAGGATTGTCTCTTCTGCTCAAAACGTATGGTGAACAACAAGTTGGATAGATATTGTAAAGTTTATCGATTAGGTTTTGAAAAACAATTGATCCTAAGGGAAAGATATACTATTTATTTATTCACGCATTTCTCGCAAGATTTATTTCAAGGATAACGAAAATAGTTTATCTGAACAAACCGTTTCTTTCTTCGTCGAAAATATTCTATTTAGTTGACCTACTTTATATATTCATTTATTGAATTCAGTAGCAACCTTGAAAACAATTGGAAAATATACATTAATGCGTAATTGAGAACTTTATAAATAAAATGAATAATTTGCCGGCATATGTATATAAATCCTTAAGAAAGCACACAAGTGTTAAACCTTTATTCTTCAGTGTTACACCAAATTTCAGGTGAACCATTATGAAGAAAGAAAATGAGTTTGATATAACTGATGACAAAGAAGGAAGAACTGCAATATGTGTCCCATAAAGCAGAAGATATTCGTGCTAGAGAAGACCTTAATTAGAAATCGATATCTCAGGAGGTGAACCAGATAAAATATTTCGTTGTATTTCCAGAATTTTCCAGACATGATCCGTATCATGAAATGCTTTTCCAAGGTCAACGTAAGTAGTTATACATTGTCTTTCACTGTTTCTTTATCAGTACTATTTGTGGTGTCATAAATTGTGATGTTTTCAAGGTCGTGAGCAACTCTTAGTTGCTCATAAATTTTATTCATGCAAATGCTGCTAAGAGAAATTAAATAAGTACGTAGAAAAATTTGAAATATTATTAAAACTTTCAGAAATTATCTCAATATTTTTTCACAGTCTTCTTACTTCTATCCGAAATTTTATATCATAATATTATATTTCTAATAGAATCAACCGTATTACCTTAAATAAATCTAAAGATGTACATTATTTCAAATATAATTTGAAATTAATGAAGTTCCGTGGGTCGTTTTTTCTTCAACCTCCGATGGACCATAAAAAAGACAAGAGCAGGGGACAAAATGAATCTGTTACCACAACTTATGTACAACAATGGTTACTTTTCGACATAATCGCCGTGAAGATTCAGGCATTTATCATATTGTTGGACAGGGTTTCCGATCCCCTCTTAGAAGAACTTTTTTACCACTCATGTGAGACTGGCCTTAACGCTGCTTTGAATATCCTCATTTTTCTGGAAGCTTTGGCCTCCTAGCCAGTTCTCCAATTCAGGGAAGAGATGGAAATCACTCGTCGCTAAGTCGGGGTCATACGCCGGGTGATTAGGCACGTCCCATTTAAACTGCTCCATAAGCTGCTAGGTTACAACAGCATTGATAGGGCAGGTGTTGCCATGAATAAGGACAACTACAGAAGTCAGAATGGCTCTTCGCATTCGCCGTAAAGTCTAACAAGAAATGGATTGATTGGGGTTTTATGGCACAAGGGCCAGAATTGGCCAAGCTGCTCCAAACATTTGTTTAGATTTGCGCTAAACTATGTAAAAATCAGGGCAAGATAAAAATGTGGAACTAATGTATATAAAAATAGTGTAAACATTAAAATATGTTAAAAGTGCTTAAATGAGAGGATAAAAGCCAATTGATTTTAAAAAAGCTACAAGAAATAACTGTATAGATCGTCTCCCACAAAACAACCTTCCGCTTGAAGGAGGCAAATAACACTACGCAACTGGCACTTGGCGGGAGCGTCAATTCTACCAACTATATCTAACTGCCGACAGCTCAGTTCAAACTGGCCAGCTGGCTTCTGCAGTAGTTGAGGTTATGGTTAGAGACAGCGCAATCACCCACCACGCATCTTCACCTCCTATAGCTTGTCTTCCTGTTTAGCGACTCGATAGGGGTTGAAAAAAACGGCCTTCGTATATTGATATTTTTATCTAGTTAATAAGCATAATTTAAGGTATCCGACTGGTTTAAAATCGTCGTTTCTGATGAAATTATCAAAAACATCTTTATGACTTAATTTTGAGCCTGTTTAATCAGCTTTTTAAAACTGTCTCACTTTTTACTCTGCGTGAATTACAAATGGAGTTGCAACTGTTTTATTACCGAATTGTAAGCATTACTTTATGTTGCATGAAGACTTTAAATGTGTTTTCCGAGAAATGATATTTTTGAGGAGAACTGTCGACCGTAACAATGATTTCTCAAAAGGTTATTCAAGTATTGATATGAAATTTTCTGAGATTGTTTTCTTTAAAATACTTGATGTTTTCCTCTAAAAACCAAGGTCAATTTTAAAATCAAGTATTATTTTTAAGTGTTTAAACATAAACGAAAAGCATTTTTTATGAAAAATTACCAGTTTAGTAACTATGTTCAGCTATATCTCAAAACTATTTTGAAGTACAAGAAATATTTTAGAGCATAACACAGATAACTGTCATAGAAATGTACTCCTACAGGGATTTATGTATACTTAGAATATGATTTTGTCTATGGATGTTAGCGTAAGGCAAATATTTTAGTCATTTTTCTTCAAATTTCTCAGTCTTTTAAAAAAATATTATTTTGAAAGCCTAACTTTACAATATTTTCATAGTTTTAAAACATATGCAGTTGAAAAATAACATTAAAAAATATACATAAGTTATCTTTTAAAAAAATGTCTCCGAACACAGTCGGATACCTTAAATTCATTGTTATAAAAAATATTTTTATTTTCAGTTTTATGTTTAGTTAACCTTAGTCCATCACGTGTTCATTTGAGGACAGTCAATGAAACGGCGTGTTTAATCTTGGATCTTTCTTTTTTGGAGCAAATTATTTTTAATGTAGGTAGATAGCGTCCCTATAAACCATCCCACAAATTTTCACTTATTTATTGTTATTTATAATTTAAGAATTTGTATCGTCGTTTCATGATTTTTGCAGCCTCTCACATGCCTGTTCCTTAGAGATCGCATTGATTTCTAATTTTTTGTGAGTCTTTCACTCATGTATCTTAAAGAAATCACAAACTTTATATTCTAATCAAACATATTCTTATTTTTTGTTTAAATATTTTTACCTCTTTGAAATCAGATTCAATTTTTATCTAAAGAGATTCATGTATAATGAAATAATTTCTACACATCCACTGAGCAATTTTTCCATACCATTATTACACATTTGTACTTTGATTTAAAATCATATTTCTTGCACTCACCCAAAGTTTGTAAATTATATAGTATACTGTAGGTAAAAAAGTAACTGTAAAAAGTAATTTAAATACTTCAAATCAATTAGTGTATCATTCAGACATTATAATGATTTTTTTTCTCATTTTGAATTCAAAAGCTTTGAAATCTGCATAAGGAATCGGGCTGTTCTTTAGCGGAAGTATAATTTAATTCCCTACTTAAAGTTGATTAAGTCTTCTTACTTTGATGAATTCAGCAAATAATACCCTCAAGTTCATTTGATTCAATTAGGTCTTTTCTTGAATTGGAATAAAGAAGTAATTAAAGTTGGTAGGAAAAATTGGCCTGTCCTTTGTCTAACAGTTTCAGGGCATCTGGACTGAAGGAAAACGTTAGAATTGCTTTAGAATTTAATTAAACACTTCTTTTATTGATATAATACGTAGGTAATAATATGAGATGAATTTCTAAATTGTGTTTGCGTATAATTTATTCGTCTTCCAGTTTTAAATTAGAGTTTCAAAATAATATTCTGATTTTAAATTCTTTTCCGTCTATCTCTTGTTATAATATGAAAGAAAGTATTTTAAAAATGCTTTGGAGGCTTTAAGGACGAATAATCATAAATTAGATATAATATATATTCCTGTTAAAATTCTACTTTCTTTCATACTAAGAAAATTATTTTTCTGTATTATTTATTTTCAAGAGAGAAAACTGTATATAATGAATGATAAGAATTTTCGGCATACAATGGTTCCGAAATGAAAATTGAGAATACCTTCAATTGTACAACAATTACATCATAGTTATTATTAATATTTCTTATTGTATTTAAAAACGGTTCAAAACAAAGGAAAATTTAAGTTCACTGTAAATAAATTTTAATATAATGCACCTGAAATTTTACCGTTTCTTGATTCTAAAATATCTTTATGTTTGCTTCGGAACATAATTGTTTTATAAATTTTAAGACGTGATCAGTCATGATCCAACCGATATACTAAACTCTAAAATATATACTTTATCCTCATAATAAAGCAATAAATTTATCAAGAATGTTAAACTCATCGTTCGCTAAGCCTTCACGAATTGTAACCTGCAAGCATAAAGCGAAACTTTTATCACTTGGCCATGAGAACTCTCCACTTTTGATTTTGTTAATTTATACAGCAGGCTGAAGCGATCTCTTGTAGGATGACGGAATACAAAAAAAGTATGATGTAATCATGCGTTCCTATTGCAAGTATATAAAAATTACCTTTCTTTACCTGTATTATTTGCCCAATTTGAATTTATATTGCCATATTCATAAAAAATGCAAGCAGGGCGTTCTCTTTGGCAACTATTGTAATCTTGAATTCTAATATACACACCGAACTAGAGATGCAGGGAACGTATTGGGGAGACCGGGGCAAGTTAGGTACAGGGGCAAGTTTACACAAGGCTTATATTTCACATACCACTGGTCGGGGGGAACTTCATGTCGTTTCAGAAGAAGTATCTCGGCCTCCATTAATACTCACGCAAGTTTGGAGACAGTCTTGAAAGTGGATCGTGAAGAGGACAACTTTTTCTGATTTTTTCCCATTTTAATAAATTTTTATCCTTTCTTATTGGCTTTAATAGAGCTCGTACTATTTGAATATTATAACTTATTATGGATTATTCTCTTAGGTTGTTCTTTTGTGGTTATTTTAAGCTATTTAGTTGATTATTTTTATTATGAATAAAGCTTATATCCTGAGTTATAACAAAAAAAATGGCGATGGGGCAAAATTTACACAGTGTGTAAACTTGCCCCATCGCCATTTTCTTTGTTATAACTGGCATAAGTAGCACTTGCATTACAAAGTCATTCCCAACACCTGAAGATGTGAGGCCATTTTAAAAAGCAGGGCCAAGGAAAAGAAGTAACAGAGGTAGGAAAAAAAGGCAAACATCAATTCTTACAGATATACCTGTAAGAAATACTTTACAAATATAGAAGGAGAAATCTATAAAGAGGAAATTAGTATTAGTCCATCATACTCCACTAGAACATGTTATAATAATGAAAAAAAAACAGTGTGGATAAAAAATTTAAAAATAAGAAAAACCTTGTTCTGAGTGAAAATTTGGGAAATTTTCAGCGTAAAAAGAAACAAAAAACCAAGAAAACTTTTGAATTTTGCAGTCGTATTACATTAATTGTATCTCATTTTATTTATTTTAATTTAATCGGTTGAATACATTTATATCATTGAAGCCATCGATAACCCAACACAAAGCATGATTTTATCTACAAAATTAAACAATATAAGCTAGTTTTCAAAATTGAAGGAAAAATCAGAAAAAGTGCTCCTTCATCGCCAGAAATAAGTAAATTTTTATGCAAATTAATTAGTATACATAAAAATCTATGCTGCATCAGAATATGGTATGCAAATAAGTGGAGATGCTCTCGTTCCACGTCATTGGCCACGTGGCCGAAAGCAGTTTGTAATAGTGTCTGTAGTTTCTACTTCCAGCAACTGGGTAGTGAAACTTTCAGATGGCCTTTTTTAACCTTCATAATTTGAGAAAAGAATTACGTGATGAGACCTAAGCCTATGCAGCAAGAGGGTTGGATGTGAACATTTATGTAAATCATGCTTTTCCAGGAACAGAATAAACATTTAGAAGTTAAAATTGATGATGTCCTAGATCTAAAAGGGCCGCAGACAAATGCTATTAGCAGCTCCCTACGTAGAGGCGTACAGTCGCCACACCAACCCTCCTTATACCCTCACTGCAAGTCTGATATCCACGTCAATTGTGCGCAGAACCTTTCATGAAAGAAGGTTGTATCAGAGACATCCAGCAAAGTACGTACTTCTCACACCACGCCACTAAAACGAAAAGTTAACAAGCATACATGTCAGCAAGAGTGCAAATGAATGGAAATTTGCTTGCAAAGCGACTAAGTAGAATATGGTTCTGGTGGGATCCGGGAAACCACTACTGTATCAGTTACATCCATGGAAATTTCGTGAGTCCGTTCTATGTATGCTGACGAGTATGTCTTTGGGTGGCCGCACTGAATTGTATATCGTCCGAAAAGGCAGTGTTAATGCTCATTTATAAATAGACGACATTCTTGATTCACTTGTTCGTCCTTATTCAGGAGTACTGGATGCTTTCTTTATACTCCAAGACGACAATTCTAGACTGCAGTGGATGAATGGATTGATAATTGAATATTTTGGCGCAAAAGCGAAACTATTCAAGCTGACCATGCTGCACCATTTATAAGGTTTGGATGGAAATTGATAAATGTTCTGCAGTTACGATTTAAATACAATCAATAGATGGAGACCAAGTTGAATCGAATTAAATATTTTACTGAAATCTGAAAGCTGATATTGAATAACGACATGCAGAAGTGCAGTCTATTTTAAAAGAAACAATCAAAGGAATGCATTAAATTTTTTTCAGAAGATTTATTGCTCTTATAAAAAAATGGTCTTAAGACATTTCAACGGGGTCACTCCCCCATCAAGTTTTCATAATTGAGTACAGAAAGTTAAAAAAATTGTATGCGATAGTGATTCAAGGACGGAAAATCCATTATGACGAACGCTAAAATCAATTTTACATGTAAGAGACATTTATTCCCTGCAGACCACAATGAAGAATTATCTTTGTGATTAATCTCTTTTGTATTGGTTGGCTAACAAGTTCTTTGATCTTGAACCCGATTGAGAATGTTTAGGATTATCTAGGCCGATGAATTGTTGTATTTAACCGTCTTCTGCAACTCTTCAGTATCTTTAAACTGTCTTTCCAAAGAGATGGGCTTTTCTGCCAAATGAGTAAATAAACAGCATTATTTTGAGCATAGGACAGTTCCAATTTATCATACTCCAAATTGAAGTTAATTAATCTTTAGCAAACCAAATGTTAATGTTGCTACTTTGGATAGATGCTGTGGTCAATAGGCTAACATGGTTATCACTATGTCTATAGCACCAGGGCCAGGATTTACTTTCTATTCTAGTTCCTGCATTAAAGAGTAGCTACTGCCTCTCATTAGGCAAGGTAACTTAGAAGGTAAAAACCACCGTTGACAGGGTATACATGTATATATTGGCTCGTGCAGGTGTGAGGAAACATCACGCAACACCGAAGAAGCTAACTCATGATAACTTTAATAAACTTAACAAGATAAAAGTAAAGTAAATGAAATTGAATTAACATGTAGACAACAGGAACATAAATCATAGCAAGAGCAAAGAGTAAGAACGAGATTACAGATGACGCTTGAGCCTTTATAGTACTGAGCTCTCCACTACGCATGAGCAAGGTAGACAGCGCACGCAGGACGAAACTGTTGCCACAAATTAATGAACTCAGACACTATGTTTCTATTTATGTTTTTCATTTCGGGTAGATTTATTTTCAAAGCAAAAAATATACCTATTGTTTTCCTTCTGCGCCTATGAAACATTATTTGGTAAATAATTTTTTCATTTAATCCCAACTACTAGAAATTTATAGTTTGACGCTTGTTTAAAAATATTAATGTAATATTAATAATTATAATGTTAATGTTAATATTAATAATTAATGTTAAATATTAATAATTATAATATGTAAAATATTCTTTTTAATTTGATGAATTGATAGAAATATTCAAGTATTAAAAAATGACACTCATATAAAGACAGGCTGCAGTTGTATCACATACTTCTGAATGCATCAAGAAACTTTTTCATTTTCATTTCTTTATTCCTTAGCTATTTACAAAAACTGCCTTTTGTTTCAATTTGTTTTTAAATAGTTATTACTTCTTTAAACAGATAAATGCAATTAAACGAAGAAATACTACGAAAAAACCTTCGAATAACCATTTTAATTTATTATAAAACTACGAAACGTTATAAAAACAAATTATAATGTATTAAAAACTGAGAATTATTTTAAATTATAATAAAATCTATGAAATTTTATATATTATAAACTACAAATATTATAACACATCTTATTTCCTTATTATGAAAGTCTATTACGTCTTTATCCATATTCGTTATGTAACTACAGATGAAATATAGTTATGTTTGTTCATACTAATATATAAAGGAAATCTTTCGTATATACTGCTTTTGAGACTTTCTGACTATAAGCGGATCATACATACATACTATCACATATTTCTTTCATTCATAGACTATAAACAAAACATTATTACCAGAAGGCTTTTGCATGCAATTCAGCATCGACATTTGAGAACCTTGCAAATGTCGGCCGGTCGTCTCGTTTTTTACGTTTATCTGACAAACATCTAAGTTTCAATAGTTATTCGCGTCACAATAAATTAGAAATACGTTCTTTAGAAATAATTTGTTGCAAATATAACTGTATATAGATATCAAAGTAGTTTATATGAAAATGGAGAATCGTTTTCTTACAACGAGACAAAATAAATAAGGTATTCATAGAATCTTTTGATCCCTTCCGAAATATTCTGCATGGTTAGTAAAAGTGCATTCTTTGAACAAATTTCAAAAGCAAAATGATGAATTCGTCTGGCCTTTTGAAATAATGCACTATATTATACATCAAATGTAATATAATTTTTGACAATAAGTATGATAATAATTTTATGAAAGAACTGAAATAATGAGTGTTTCGGAAATGCATAAAAAACATAGGCGTATGAAAAGAGTCAGAATCACATTGCTGTGAAATAATTTTCCTTTTATTTTCAGTCTCAAAGACTAAATAAATATTTTTCTCCCAAAGAAGTACATTCTGGTATATTATACGATCTACAGCAGACTATAAGAATTGTATTTGAAGTCTCGCGTCTCTGTAAATTATTTTAGTCTTCAGAATAATTTCGTCGAGGTATTATTCTTAATTAATTTTATATGTCATCCTGCAGTCACAAAATTTATTATTCATCGTGATTTTAGTGGATAAGGTTAAGGCTGGCAGGGTTCATGGGGATTTGAAACTTTATAATAATACTATCCTTTGGTAATGGCGTTAGCAAATTTCCTTTAGATTCCACATTTTATTAACTTCATAAGCTGATAACTTTGAAGCCTTATACATATTAACACCTATCACAAGTTAGCCATTACAATCAATATTAAATAGTTGCCGTGATCTAATATACTATAACGATAACAAACTTAAAATTTCAGAGTTGAGTTTTAGGGAAATTGATGCTCAATTTTCTGTGTAGATGTATGAATTCAAATCTGATATCATAAAGCTTATCTAATTAATTTTTAATGTATTATCACGTAAATTACAGGAAAATTTCACATGAAAGTATGAAACAATTCATAATTCATGGACAGTGCACTCTTAAATCTAGCCTTCACTGTCCAGTATATTTACTTCGTTCGCCAGTCGTTCATTGAAAAATCATGCTTAACCAGTAAGCTCGATTAAGAACTAAAATGGTTTCGTTAAACTGTGGGAACAGGAACAGTATTCTGGATGTTCTTTTACCATATATTCTTTCATGGCCTCTAAACTAAACATAAATTCATAAAATTCAATTAAGGTAGTTATGAATTATTTAGAAGCTGTCAAACATTGTCGTTTGATGAAAATTAATTTGATTTGAAAGAATTGAAATTTTGATACCAGCTCTTTTGTTGTTTGAGGATTTTGTTACTGCTTGTGACAGGAATGGAATTAGATTTGAAACATATGAATTCAGATATGAATTTTTCATTTATTAAATTCATTGTTATTATTAAATTCATTGTTATTATTAAATTCAATAATTATTCATTCATTATTAATAAATTCATTATCTTTCATTATTACTATTAAATTAATTTATTAAATGTAGAACTAATTATAAATGTTTCTTCTTTATAAAATCTCTCTTAAACTACCTGTATAAATATATAATTTCAAACAAAGATAAATAAATATTATTTAAGCAGTAATATAATTGTGTGCATTTTCAATTGTTTAAAAGAAATCAAGAATACACTCAGCCTGATTCTAAAACCACTTTCAATTTAACTTTTGACATCATTTTGTAATTTTAGCTGTAAAAGAAAAAGTGTAAAAACTGATATTTAGTAAATTTCAACATCTTTTTTTTTGCTGTTCCGAAGTAGGGAAACAAAACTCTGATTATGCACTTGGTGAAAATATTTTCTGCAATTGATGAGTATTTTTTCTTTCGGTAGTTCTACGACAGAACAGATAATCTCCTAACATAAAAATAGGTCAGATGTATACAAAGAACTGTTGGAGAAGCGGCTTAGAATTTTATGTCTAAACGCCTCAAAGTCAGAAAAATTCTTAAAATCGCAGCTTATGTGGGGATTCGACGGTTTTTCAGAGAAAGATGAAAAAAGCTTAGCTAGATCAGGGAATATTTTTAACGGAATAATATTGCTGTAACATATGAAAGAATAAAAAGAATATATTTTCTAATAAAATAGATAAAAAGAAGAATTTTACAAGGGTAGATTTTGGCTGCTTAGATGTCTGGACATTTCTTTATTATTATCCCTATTTTCTGTATGACGTTAAAATATCGGTTTATCAATAGAAAGAATAAAAGAAAAATTCTTCCGGTGTTACTAATTTTACTTCAATCGGAAGTATAAGGCATTCGAAACGATGTTATCTTTATTATAAATATCCACTCATCTATTTATCCACAATATATGTTGCTTAAGTCTACCTAAGCCACCAGTAAAAATAACTTACGCGAAATATTAACATAGGAATATAATCAAAATTAATATTGCTGTTTCAGTTAAATACAACTAATATTTCTTTTGTTGGTGGAGTTTAACTATGATAAAAATGTAAGTATTAATGTAGGCAGGTGGCGCAAGGTACACTGTAAAAAATATCCGTTTTTTCCCCGGACTTTTTCCTTATATTTGACGGTTTAAAGCTGTTTTGTTGACAAAACGGTTTTTCACCGTTTTCCGCTCCAGCCATAAACGGTTTAAAACCGTCAGTTCAAATTCTATTTTTCGTCATACGATATTGCTTTCCGTACGATAACTTTCCCTTTTCTTAAATGTAATTTTATTGCATTCACTTCATGTTTTTAATAGGGTTCCATCTCCGCTGTTGTTTACACATGTTGCAGTAACCTGTTGTCACTCATGAAAGCTAACCTTAAAACACGTGTTCTGGCAATAGTTGATTTTTACACCACTAGAGCTATAGTGACGTTAAAACTCAAATAGATTATTTTTACTTCATTTTATGAAGTCTCCGGTGGTCTAGGGGTTAGAGCGACTGCCTTTTATTTCTATGAACGCGGCGTCGATCCCCGGCTCGGAAGAGTTAGAAGTTTTGCCACCATCTTGCATCGAAATCGTCCAAGTACGTTCAATTAAAAATCATATTAATTAAACTAATTGAAATTAATAATTAAGCCTTGATTAATTAATATTCCTAATTGATAATACACATCAGCACATTTCAACTCAACTCGAACAGAAGGAGGAAAACAACTCAACTCAGTCGATGACGTCACTTACTTCGATGACTTAAATTTTACGGAGAAAACTTGATTTCATACGGTAAAAAACCGTTATGACTGCGGATTTACTTCCTAACTTTTACGGGAAAAACTTGTTCCTGTATGGTAAAAAACCGTTGTGCCTACGGATTTACTTCGTAACTTTTACGGTTTTGCACAACCAACCCAGCTGCCAGTTTAAAACCGTAAATTTTACGGGATTTTTTTACAGTGTACAAAATAGTTTGCTCTCGTAGAACTGCAAAATTGAGCAAAGGTAGCTTTAGGACCTCGCTTTTAGGGTTAAGATTAGATTTGCTCCTTTGGATCTGCGCTACTGTGCAGTCTTCTGCCAATGACAAAAAGTTTATTAGAACTGTTGTCCTTGTATGGGTATTATTATATGTATTATGCTCTCAGTCTTACTGATTTTGAGGTGCTTCCTTATGTATAGCAAATGTTTACATCGACTATTGATCTTGAAACTTACAATGAAGAAAGAATCCCCATCTTACCTTCTAAAGTCACAAAATGCTCTGTTAGTTCTATTAACGTCCATTTTCGAACTTACACGAAGGCTATGTTTGGACAGATCTCGTGATTTTGAAGAATTTGGTTAGATGACGAGGACGACATTTGAGCCGTTACCTTCGTCCCAAAACTTCTGCTCCTCACGAACGGAATGACTTTTGGACCTCGACAGACTTAACATGCAACAGGCCCGTATACATATTTGGAGAAAATTTATTTATATCAGACAAAGTGCGTTTGGTAATGCTGACTTTTTAGCGTTTCTAATGAATTGTGAATCATATATGTAGGACTTCAGTGATATTCATCATTTCATTGAATATGCGCAAAATTCAAATGCAGTACAAGGAACTTCCAGTGGATGTTTTCACACGTTATGAAATGTTAACTTTGGATTTGAATTAGTCCTTTTGTACAAAAAGTACAGATTTTTATTGTATGAAATGTTAACTTTGAATTTGAATTAGTCCTTTAGTACAAGAAGTACAGATTTTTATTGACAGGCATTCAAAGATTCTTTCTTTCAGCCAAATACTAATTTTGTTAAATAAAGCAAAGCACGCAAATGAGCATTCTTCATGTCTGTAATTTACGCATTTAATAATTTTTTTCAATTATCTTCTTTTAACTCCTGAATTTACCCGCGTAAGTAATTAATCGGTAATTTAGATGACAATGGTATGGTTTAAGACTAATAAGCGTCTGCAAATATGAAGACTGTGTAACAATAATGGAGTAGTTTTAGGATGTTTAACATTTTTCACTAGATCCAAATCAAAAGAAAACTATAATTCTACTAGAACTGAAATCGAAATTTTGCTGTATTATCGATCACATATTAGTTAAGGATAAGAATGAAAGTAATAATTGGGCAGATATTCTCTACATCTATACAAGTTACGTTTTTAATAACGCATATGTGAATTTTGATTCAAAATCTGCGCATCACATTGAATAAAAAACAAAGTGGCACAGCACTAAAAATAAAGCAGAATTAATTACTTAAATTCGAAGATGAAAAGGTTTCAGTGATAGCCTTGTTGGGTAATAATGAAAAGTCGAGAGAAATGACCATTCGACAATTAGATTATTCATATCACGACGTTTCAGGCGATTATCAAAACCAAGCAAGCATCTTTTGTAACAAATGATCAGTGCATCAGACTGATTTATATTTAATTAATCTAAAGTGAAACTCTTTTAATAAATGTGTTATATCTTTAAAAATATGTCAAAACGATTCCTTCTACATCTATTTCATTTACCAGTGGAGAAGGCTAAAATATACCACACTTAAAACATTTTTATCTACTAATAATAAGAGTGTGTATGTTTGCCAGAGTGCGTCTTAGCGCTCTACAGGGCAGAGTTTTCGACCCAGAATTATCAAACTAGCACTCATCTCTTATACTTCGAAGGTTCCGCGAGGTTCC
>BGPR01008732.1:0-29117 GCA_013235015.1 Araneus ventricosus | reverse complement strand
GCATTTAAAGGTAAAATTTTTCTTTTACAACAGCCCGTAAGGAAAAGGCTAATGAACGGAATGAAACCTATCAAACAATGAGCCGATAGAGGGTCATCAGTGAAATTGTATTAAAGCAGAAAAAATTTTCAATTTCCTCATTTCTCCGAAAATTTAGAATAATTGTAAACATAAAAATGTCGGAAGAAAAAGAGATATAAGCGTATATAAATAATATTCAGTTGAAGAAAAGTAACAAATATACTAAAACAGAAATCTGCTTAAATGTATTTTCTTCCAGAAATCGTGAAAAGAAAATAGTTCAACCAAACTTGGCTGCCATTGTAGCAATGTTTGGTAAGAAACTGGAATTCCAAGAGTTGCTAGACTCGTGATAAATTATTCAAAGTACGGAGACAAAAGAAGAGAGCAGTTTAGCTGCTGGCCGAGGGGTCAGAGACGTGGGTGAGGGCAAACGAAAAATCCCCGAAAGAGGTTTCAGCGAAAAACTATTTAATTAAGTCTAATGTGTTTTAAGTGCTTAGACTTGAAAATATTTTTACCCTCAGCAACGCCGGGTATATCAGTTAGTATTTTTTACAAAATATTTTTTTTCCTTATTCAAAATTTCTGCCTTAATAGAACCCAAAGGATTCTTTATGCCACGTATTATTTAATGGTTACTGCGAGTTACAAACAAAGCTACAATCTCTAGTGTATTTTTTAAAATTTGTGGCATATTTTCATACCGAAAATATGGTACAATATTTTATATGTTTTCGTTAGCTATACCATATAATGATTTTAAAAATTCCCGCAAGCCGTTATTAGATATTTAATAAAATCTACCAAATTATTCTATTTGAGGCTTCTTAGAAAGTGAAAATTACTTTTCTAGCAGCTAGATTGCAAAGCATAGATAATGTTGTACTAAAAATAGATGCTCTGTGATATATTGCTGATTCTTCTTTTGAGAGAACTTAAAATGGCCCTTTTAAAAGCACTTAAATCTATCTCTTTTCTAGAATTTCGATTCTTTGGGAACTCGTGACTGCCTGAAAAGTTTTATGGAAGTTTTTCACTGTTAAACTATCTACTGAGTCCTAAAAGAGAGATTCCTTGCTATAACTTTCTTCGAGACTCTAAAAACAAAATATTGAATAGCTTTAAGTCGATACAGACCAGGACGTTTTTTATATTTATATGTAAATGGGAATTTACGGACGTGCATTTATACTAAATAGAAAACTGATACCTGAAATTCCTTTTTAATTTTCTAACCATATAAATTTGAATAGAAAATTCATAAATTATTTTTATGAGTTATACTAATGGATTTTAAAGTATTGAACTGCAGGGATTCAGAGGAAAATTTTGAATTTATTTTACCTTGCTTGTAATGATGCTCACTCTGTAGTGCTTTTACCTTTGCCTGCAACTTTTTTTTCAATCTGCTTTCAGATTCAAAAACAGATGGTCATCGCCTCGTGATGTTTCATGAGATACACAGTAATTCACAAAAATCACAGGAACATTCCAATTTCTTTTATTCGAAGTCCACAAAAAGAAAAGTTACAATTAATAAAATTTAACAGATTATTAAAAATTTTCCTTGAATTAATTAAAAATTAATTAAACCCTTTTATATTATACAGAATAGAGTATATGCAGCATATTCTAATAAATACAAAAACAAACAAGAGAAAATTAAAACACATTAAAAAAGAAAAAAACTAGAAAAAAATATGAAACAGAAGAAGTAATCAACGATGATAACAAAAATTCCCCAATAATAAAATAGCCAAAACACATAAAAGAAAAAAACTAAAAAACAAAAGAAAAAAAACAATCAAAATGGAAAAATTGGAGAACCCCAAATGGCGGACTATTGGGGAATTTTTGTTGTTTAATTCTTTAGTGATGGGTTGGTTAGTTGTAGTAAAATGTATGATGCAATCACTGGATGCTGCTGCGTTTGGCGCGCAAAAAGGTGTATTGTTATCATCGTTGATTACTTCTTCTGTTTCATATTTTTTCCAGTTTTTTTCTTTTTTAATGTGTTTTAATTTTTTATTGTCTACAAAAAGAAATATTTTAATCGTCTAACAAAATCCTCCCAGATTCCGGAAACAAGTTTTTAGAAATATTTCTGCGTGATTATTTGGCTGTTAGTCTATCTGCTTATAGAACGCGTTATCTGAGAAAAGCAACCAGCTAGACGTATAAAGTGCAGTATGCAGTCTTTGCTCCAAAATTCGTTGTAGATCTGTGTGGACGAGATAAGCTAACACGAAGTCTCCCTGCTTATACGCGCATGCGCCTGTAAACAAGATTACCAAAAAATGCATTGAGTTTAACCCTCTGACACCGAGCGAGGCGGTCTAAAAATTTCCCCTTAACAGCGACGAAGGCCGGTCTGAGGCGGTTGGCTTCTTTTGAGGGGAGGTGAGGTTCCGAGATCGCTTAGGAGATAAGCGCCGTAAGGGGGCCCAATTATCCTTGCCAACCATGGCCCATTTCCGTGCGCCTTAGGAAAAAGTTATAGCCGGGGGCGGGGTGGAGGAGTAAATGACCATCCAGGTTGGGAGAGTCCAATTCATGTCGCCTCTTCCCAAATGTCCCGGTTTTAAAGGATCTAGAAGAAAAAATTCGCCCAGGATTAAAGAGTTAATGAAATTGGTGCATAT
This sequence comes from Araneus ventricosus, assembly GCA_013235015.1. NCBI lineage: Eukaryota > Metazoa > Arthropoda > Arachnida > Araneae > Araneidae > Araneus > Araneus ventricosus. The sequence goes on along the minus strand of BGPR01008732.1, from coordinate 26,451 downwards.
GGGTTTATCACCACAGCTGTAGGTTGCTTCAAAGGTCGAATACATCTTTTGAAGGATTCGCTGTCAGTTAGTTTGGCATGGAGCGGCGTTCTGTCTCTTAGTGTATATTAACGCGATAACAGGAAACGCAACAAACTAGGTAACTAAAATTAAGTACGGGGTTTTGATACCAAATTTGTGGATGTGTATCAGACGTTGGATCCAATCGGTGAAAGAGAAAAGATGTAAAATGTATGCTCTATTTCCATCACTATACTACATGCATAAACACTAAACATGTCATAATTTGTAAGTTTACTAGAAAGTTGAGAGGACAACACTCCCAGAGGCAACTGTAGAATATTTTGCTACAGTATTACACGATTAGTGGTAAGACACTTGAATAATAAGAATTAAATTAAGATGTAAAATGTATATCTATTTCCATCACTATACTAATTTCTCTAACACGTTATCACATGCCACGCCCACTTCCAATGCTTAAATCATGCATATTTCATATGCAAGTTGCAAAGACAACTAATTTTAACCGAGTAACTGAATGACACCAAGTTGAAGAAAATAATAATAATAAAAATTTTCTGAAACCGGAACACTCCAATCAAGTCCAAAATTTAGTACTGATTAAGCCTATTGCACATGTCCCCACAGATTCTAAATATCTTTTCAAGTCGCAAAATGCACTCCCTATTTTTCAATTAATTTTTGAACCACTCTACCCGATGATTCAGTGCGGATTCTTTAAGATGATGCTCTTTAGTCAGCGGGCAATGAAAAAGGTAGTGATCCGCGTCACCGGGTCGACCACAAGGGCAAAGTGGTGATTTTAGTTTTTTGAATCTGTGTAGGTAACAGGGGAATGGACCGTGTCCCGTTAAAAAGTAAACTAAGCATTTGTTGTGGACCAGTAATTTTTTATTTACGCAGGGCACGAAACTCCTTTTGACTAAAAAAATCTGAAAAAATTGAAATTTTCTAATTTTTTTTGAAATTTTGCTAATTATCCCTATATATGATGATGCTCATTAATAATTATGGTAATAATATAGATTAATAAAACTGACATCGTAGAACTTGCAAATGTCAGGTTATTGCTCTGAAAGAAACTAATTTGATATAAGTTGTTTTTATTACAGTTTTATTGTGATGAAATCTTTAAAGCTGTTTTCCTCAGTTTGCTTTTTTTTGAAATTGTGCCTGCTACGAAATGCTAAAAATCAATTTCTTTTTATTCTAATTACTTGAAATTTTTTCTGTTCACTCACAAATGCATGCTTAATAGAATTAGTTATGGATTTGTAAAAATGTTGATTAGAATTTTTTAAAAAAATGTACAAAGTGAAAAATTCTGACATCTTCCAAAAAGTTTCACAAAACTAATGTAATTTTTTCTCAGAAACTAATGTAGATATAAGAAATCCGATCCCAATTTCTGTTAAGTACATTGAGAGGTTCCTTTCAAAAAATTGGGAAAAAATATTAAAAATTGTATGAGAAGAAGCATTTAAAATTAAGGCTTGATTTTTTTAAAGTTTAAAATTGTTAAATTTGTAACATTTGAAAATGAAAAATATTTAAGAAATTTAAGTTTCTGTACAGTTTACATCTATCTACTACAAAATTAAAGAAGTTTGATCAAAATTGTAGAAAAAATTTTGGTTGCGCCAAATCCCCATAAACGATGCATTAATCTCTGTACTTAGTCGAGTTTTCAGTTGGGTTTGTTTCGTCATTTGTGGAAGTTATTTAACATCACATTGCATAATTTCTAACAAGTGAATGTATAAGGATGAGAAAATATTTTTAAATTTAATTTTGTATTTAAATTTGCATTAATGTTAATTGAAATAAATTTAATAATTAGCATAAATTTTACTAGGCATCAAAATGAACCAGGTTTACAATTTTTTTTTCCTACTACGATTAACAAAATCCGCCATAAAATGGCTATCCGTCAGAATTTAATAAATAATAAATGTTTTATTAACTGTAATTATTAATAAATATATATTATTATTAATAAATGTTATTATTTAATAAATGTAATTTATTTTATTTAATTTTTAACCCCAGGTACGCAAGAAATAAATGTGCGGGTGCCGGCAGGCCTATAGGCCTATTATATTTAGTAATGCCTATTTCATTTAGTATGTAATAAATAAATTATTTCATTCATTAAATTATTTTACATTAATGTTAGAATCTGTGGCGAATCCGGGGGCGGCTATCGGGATGCAGCCCCCCCCCCCACAGAGCTAAACCAGAATTCTTGATTTTATTTAAAATCACTACAACTCTTTGTTCTTAATTTCCCTTTCTTTAAAAAGAATAATAAAAAAGTGACAACATTGCTTTCTGGCTTGACAGGCTCGAAAATTTTTCTAATCATCTAGTCATTCCACTTGTACTTGTAGCGTTGACGCGGTCGAAGACATTTTTTGCCTAGTTATTTCATTTTATTTTTTATTAAATTATCAAAAGTATTGCAGTGTTCTTTATAATCCTTATTGTTAGGTGAGTAAAGTCTGTAAAGTTAAAGTGTTTTGGTTTACATAAGCCATGAGGTATGACATTCGTCATGACGATACAAATTTTTTATGACCTCAGCCCACCCCCCAGACCCGTATTCTGGATTCGCCACTGGTTAGAATGCAAATATGTATAACAGGGATTCCTCTGAAGCGCGGGTTATGTAACAGTTTTGAAACAAAGTATCGATAGGTCTTTCTTTAAGATACATAAATGTTTAAACTTTAATAGAGTTAATTTTTTTGTAAAGAAATTGAGAAGGATCATTTCCTTAACGTTCATAAAATGTATTAAAAGAACCCAACCTAATTTTTGCAGTAACCGTAAAAATATACAAATTGTTAAAATTAATACTATTGGCAATTCCTCTCATTCTTTCCACTATCTTTAACCAAATTAGGAAACAAATATCTAATAAATATCACTAGACTACATAGATTCTTCCTCTAGGTATCACAAACAAAATTTCTAATCTAAACAATGAGGACGAAGCGCGAAATGTTTCGACTTGGTAATGAAAATGGGCTAACATAAAGGATAAAAGGACTCTAAAATGTTCTGAAAAGAATGACAATGCTGTTTGACGATGCCATTCCGGTTTCGATTTGCATAAAAATGTGTGAAAGTTTCGCCATGCCTCGGTCCTTCGGAAAACGCAACTTGGCGGCCGTCAGCATTTAATACTTCGCATTACCCTTGGTAATATAATGCTAACTCACAGGCGCGCACGTGTGTGAACTAAAAAATACTCTAATTTTGAGGAACAACAATTAACCACCTGATGCTTTAGTTAAGAACTATAGTAAACTATTAGATCTAATTCAGTTAATATTCACGGCATACAACCTTGAATTTTATACTTTTTGAATCACATTCCTGAGAAGTACGTAGGATGTAGGAGTCAAACTTTCAATATATGGCAATGTACATTTAAAAAATCAAGAAATGCCTTAAGTAATTGAATCGATTTATCCTTCAAATTGTTACATTTTACCGGTATTTGTTTACATAATAATAATTCCATAAATGCCACCATTTCGCTATTTTGATAATTATTTCCTCTTCCCACATTTTATCATTTTGAAATTATAACTTTCTGAAATAGAGCATACAGCATTTTTTCATTCTGATTTTTATATTGTTAGAACTAATTTTATTAGAAAATTAAAAGGAAATCATTTTTGATCGATCCCGATATACTACGGTATCACTAGATATTTTACTCCGAACGTTTTTTAAGCAAATTATTAGAGTTTTGATTTTAATAGGCTACTAAAATTAACATACTGAAGAAAATACGAAAATACAGGCAAAAATTCCATTTCTTGGAAGACAAAGTTTCGTCCCTGATGTCAATAAGCATTAATGAATTTGTATATATGCATACAAATTTACTGAATTCTGATTCGTAATTTGATAATACTGAAGAACACTGAATTTTTGCATAATTCTCGAGGTTTCCAATCTCAGCGAATTGATTTAGGATTTAGTTGCCATTTTAAAATAAGAGTGTAAGAAGTTTAAACATCTTTATTAAAAATTAAAACAAGTGATATTATTTATTATAGGGGAGACAGGGGTTAGTTGTCACACGGTTCAAGTTGTTATATTCGAATTTTGAACTAACCACTGGTACAAAATCACTGTTCTCATGCTAGATGGTAGTCTTCATTCATGTGTCTTTCTCCCTCCAAACATTAGAGTGATAGCAGAAATAATTCTTTCGGTAATGTTCATTTTGTGCATGTTAGTTTTTTCACTTTTAATTTCTTTTTTGAGACGGAACCCTTGGTGTAACACCTGTACCACAAGAAAGCCAACATTTCAGGTAACTAATATTATACTTAAAAATTATGTGCAACTGTATTATACCACTTACACGCATCAATACATAAAATATCGTCACATGGGAATACTTGTTACTGTGTAAAAAAAACTTACCTCGAGTAAGGTTTCATTGTTCAGATTATTTTTTCTTTTTAAAGTTGTTATGAGGAACAATAAAACAAAGGTAGGTGGGAGTATAATGCCTCAAGAGACATTTCTGGATGCAGTCGAGGTAGTGATGACTGGTTGTTCATTACAAAAGGCGACTGGTAAAATAATAATATGGAATTAATTTCATGATACTCCAGAGATATTGCAGTAAAGTGAAAACTGCTAGTGATGGTACGATGTATTCTAATCAATTATAATTTAGTTCATTTAAGCGTAAATAAAATAAAATAAATTAAATAATTAAACAATATAGAAACAATCATTTATTTTAAAGATATTTCTTAGAGATTCTGCGTACAATCTCCAATCCTAGCGTTGTTCATAAAAAAAACCTCTTCAGGTATTCACAGATGTATAGGAGACCGAACTTCTACAATACACAGACAGTGCCTCGAAGCTGTATTAAGGCCTTTCTACTATGAAAGTTAAATCATTGGCATATCAATATGTATATATCAACCAAATAAAATCCCAGTGGGCTGGAGTAAATGTAAAAGGGCTAAAAGTGACTGGCTATCAACTTTTCTAGAGCATAAGAAGTATATTTCTTCAGGCACTCCACAGGCGGCTAGCCTGAGAAGAGTCACGAATTTCAATAGGAAAAATGTTGCAACCTTCTTCACCAATTTTGCCAGTGTTTACGAGAGATAAATATTTCTAGTGTCAAGGTATCGACAACGTTGACGAGACTCGGCTGGCAACGGTTCAGAAGCCAAGGAATGCAATTGCCAGGAAAGGTACCAAAGAGGTTGGAACCGTGACAACTGTCGATAGAGGCAGTTTGGTAACCATGGCTCTTTCTGTTAGCGATAATTTCAATTCAGATTCTCCCTTTTTTCCCTGGAAAAATCTTTAAACGTCACTTCCCTTCAAATGCACCTCAAGGATGTTCACGCTCATCAAATAAATCTGGATTCATCCCTATTAGCACGAGATGGCCTACAATATTCATACGATATCTTTACGATGTTATGCGGCATTCGGAATATAGTAACAACATCGTGGAGATATTGTAGAATATCTTGTGCCAATATGGATGAATCTGCAGTATTTTCAGAGCTTCAGGAGACATTTTATAAAACATACCACAGTCACCAAATAGAAACCTGCCCTGCTTATTATGGAAAATCACCAGTCTCATCTCGACCTACCATTATTGGTCTTGGCCAAAGAAAACGGAGTGACTCTTGTCTTTCCAGATTATATATTTGTAAAAACTGTAATTCAAAGAATGATCGTGATGATAGCTCACCAGAATAACTTATGAAATTAAGTGAATTTACTAAGAAAAGGGAATATAAGCCTATCGTTATTTTATAGAGATTATAAAATAAAAACACGCTGAAAACAAAAAGATATATATTTGTTTTTATTTATTAACATATTTTATGTGAAAGTTAACCCTATCGAGTGTAAGAACATATCCCATAGTGGTATAAGCTGTTACAATGTACATATATGTATAAAACTTTTAAAAATCTTTGAATTATCTTTATATAATCGGTTTTTTTTCATTATGACATGGATCTTTAACAATCAGAGTAAATTTTAGAATGTATTTCGTAAAAATACTTGCAATAGTTCCCAAATTTTTTTTAAATATTGTAACAACTAGCCCCGGTCTCTCCTGTATATACTATATATTTACTTTCTGGCAGGGGGAGTTGGGGTAGATTGATACGCGGGAACATTGATACAGTCCATAAATTTTAATGACTGGAATGGCTCAAGATGTTCACATCCCCTCATATATATGCCACTGTAACCTTCCTCACAGATTATATTTTCGGCCATGTTCAGTCAAAAGTTAATTTACAAATGAATGAAACCTCTGATCATCTCTTCTAAGTAAATTTTACTCTAGGTACTTGTTGTGTGGTTTCTTTAACTAGTTACGTTTCCTTGCCAGGGAATTTACTCCAAAGGTAGGAAAAAAACATTTATTTTCTGAACTATACTAATTTTTGAGGTTGTATATTATTGTTTATGGGTGACCACTTGTTTTAAGTGAAAAAGGACTCTTGGAGCAGATTGATACAATTGACTTCGGGGCACATTGATACGCGTCTTCTGTTTGTATCAATGTGCCCACTTTGCATAATCGTCTCCAGAAATAGAATAAATGTAAAAATGAACTATCTAAGAGAAAGACGCAATTAAGTATTTATTTAAACAATGAAAACGATTTCAATTTCATTTTCAAAATGAAAGGTATTCTTGTGGAATTAATTTTAAAATATTTTTTATGAATTTATTACTATTGGAGAAAAATTATTGTACGGAAACTTAATTAATATCATCGAAAAGATAATTTTTTTCATTTTTAGATGGTGTGAAAGTTATTTTTGTGCTGTATTATTTTCGTAAGTCATCAAGGAAGAACGCGAAAATTTCCCTTAATTTTTAATTACTCAAAATTTCCAAAAATGGCTTCGAAGTACACATTCCCTCCACCAAAGTGTTTTTGCACACACACATTCTCCTGTATTATTTGTAGATTTATTTTGTGAAGCATTATTGTTGAATTTTTCCAGTCTCATTAGAAATGTTGAATTTGGATTAAAATAAAAGTTTGTTACTTTGTTAAACTTTTAAATCTTCATTTGGAATGCAAAGATTATTGATAAAAAAAATTGTTTTGATCCCACACCTATTAATCATCATTATTTTCGATATTTCCTCGTGTGTCAATGTACCCTTAATATGGGGCAGATTGATACATATCCATTTTTAAGAAAAAAGTGTAATAAGTATTTTATTATATCATTAATGACAAAACCTGGACTGAAATCCAATATTAGATTAAGAAATGTATAAATATAGTGTATTAGTTCTAATCATTACCTTTGGTAAAATAATTTTTTAGCTTAAAAAAAAGTGTATCACTGTCCTTGCATTCCCCCCCCCCCCTATATGGCGTTTACACCACATAGCGATGATTTGTACGTGATAACTCCAACCTTTGCTATAAATATTGAAGAAAAAGAAGGTTTTGTGACATATTATTACATAGCAAATTCTATTAGTTAAAAACATGAAAACAGTGTCATGTCTAACATCATGAAATGAGAATATTAGTTTCTCAAAACAATTTTTAAATTCTGATGATTACATTAGCCTGGTTTCTATTCCAAAAAGTAGAGAAGCTAGGATCGAACCAGGCACTTTTAGATCTTCAGTCTAACGCGCTACCATATGAGTTATTTTGGCACACAGAAAACATTGTTTTGTCAGCAAGACTTCACTTCACATGGAAGGCAGAGCCAAATATTCGGCTATTTATATTCGTTGCAGTGCTTAATTCGAAATATTAATTACTTAGTCATGGAACCTTCACTAATTATGCGTCATAGTATTTGTGTGTAAAATTTAAAGAAAATCTATTCAATAGTTTGCATTTCTATAGCTTACATACTATTTATACGTTTCACTTTTGTTTACATAAATGAATATAAATTGTTAAACGCGAACTGTAAATATTTAATTATATACATGAAAATAAATTATAGCAGTCAAGTATGAATTCGTTCACATCATTGCAGCATTTGTGCCATCATATAAAAAATAAATTCTTCAAAGAAAATAATTTTATCATGTGATTTTCCATGACTTAATTATAGAAATTAAATGTTTGAGTTTAAATTGTACTTCATTTTATAAATATGCACAATGTGCTTAAAAATTTAAAAACATTTTTTTAATTTGCAAAAGAAAAACAACTGGAAATAAAATAATTTTTACACATTTATTGATAAATTTTAAATTTGCTTCCAAAAATGGTAAGACATTAAACGAAACAAGCATCGTTCTTTGTAGTCAGGAATTAAAATTTTGCAAATATTATTTCAATTTAATTTAATCAAATGGGTTTAAAAATCGCAGTTTGCAAGGAAATACTGAGATTTTAATTTTGTTTAGAAAATTATTAATTTTAATTTTGTCTGCTGTTTCTTTCAATTGAATCATTTCACTATTAATTGATGTCATATCTTTAAAAACTTGTTCATGAAATGTAAGTAAAACATAATAATTAAATTTGATAGTAGAATTTGAATCAGTTACTACAGAAGTTGAAATTGAAAGAAAATGGATATTTCGGAAAGTTAATAAATAATAAAACCATGTGAAATAATATATATTCTTAATATTAAACATGTTTGCATCGTTTCATCATGCTTGTTTTCCTTTCTTTGTGAAGAGAAACTTTATTAAGTTATACAAGTCAGATAATTTTCAATATTTTTGACACATTTTAGAAGGCTTAGATGAAATTAAAATGTTTTGCCTTATATCTATTACTTCAGATAAAAAAGGAAAAGAAGTTATATATTTTAAATACTGCCCAACTTATAACCTTAAGCGTGCTATTTAAATTAAACAGAGATTTAATTAGTTTGCTTTAAGTTTTAATCTTCTGCTGCCAAGGAAAGAGAAAAAGCTATTATTTCTGAGGGGAAAGAAAATAGATAATGTCACAACAACAGCGTACAATTAAGTTTTGCTTCCACTACACGTGTCATACTTCAAAACTGTCACAAAGTATTTGTTCTGATGAAAACAATAGTTTCAGAGATACACTGCAACTATTAAATTACATCCTGTGCACTCTTATCCATGAATAAAAAGCATCAGCTACAACTGCACAATCTGTGTTCTCCCAAATTATAACAAACGTTTGGCATGCTTTTCAACAGAGATATTTTTAAAATTCTTTTATCGTTTTTGTATTACGCGATGCATTCTGTATCATTTGTGTTTAAACAAGGCTTCCGGAAATATCACAACTGCCATTCAGTTTGTCCGTGAAAATTGAATTCATTCTTATTTCGGGGCATAATTTACGTGATCACATTTTATTTAGCTACACAGATATTGTAGTAACCTCGTTTCCTCATGATTCGTGTGTTCAACTGTCATGACACGTATTGGTGACCTTCTTTCGCATGCAAAATTTTCCTCCAATCCATCGCATAAAGGGCTTCAAAGGGTAAACATACATTGATTTTTGAACTTGAACTTAATTTCAAAATATTTTTCGTAGTATTATTCATTATACACAACGGAATTCTGCAAAAATATGCAATTATTTTTTATTATATTTATTTATTCTTTTATTTTTGATTGAATGCGATTGTCTAATTATAGATTTAGTGGAAATTGGAAGCATAGTGATTCGCCTTAGCTGAAATCGTTCCTTACACTCAGAATACGAAATATACCAGTAGATGCAGATTTGTTATTTGGCTCAATATATTTCTCTAAAGCGACCCCTCCGATTTTCTCGCCTTATGTTGAATATTTTCAATATACAATTTTTTTTATTTAATAATGCATTTTACAACAGAAATTTGTCTTAGAATAACATTGACGATAAATCCGTATTTTCGACATAATACAGTGTGTCCGTAAAGTCATGGTGCACTTTTGACCGGTCACAGGAAAGCAACGAAACAAGATAGACAGGTGACATCTTCACCAAATAAAAGAAAAACTCTCCAAGTTTGCGTACCTGATCAGCACAGTTCGATGTGGGATCCATTTGTTGCCCTACGCCTATCTAAACGCTAGTCCAGTTCTTCCCACACACGGGTAAGGACGTCTGGTGTCACAGAGTGAATAATGTCTGTGACTCTCTGTTTTAAGTAATTAATGTCGTTGATACGTTCACTGTACACATGTTACTTCACATAACCTCACAAGTAAAAGACTAACGGCGTTATGTCCAGGGATCGTGGTGGCCATGCCATGACAGCACCCCTACCTATCCACCGCTGGGGGAATGTTGTATCCAGAAACTAACGAACAATGTTGCCGTAGTGTGGAGGAGCGCCGTCCTGTTGAAAGATGACACCTTCTGGAAATTGTGGAACTGCATACAATTGCAACATGCCAAGGTAGATGTATGACGTCACAGTCGGCTCCGCACGGTGCGGGTTGTTGCGTCATCACCTGCGCGCGCACACCTTTGCACTACAGACACTCTTTGGGATACTGTCCAATGTAGCGCAAGTTTCAACTTTTCGTTTCGTTTCTGTTCGCCACAACAAGCGTTCATGACTGCACCATGACTTTTCGGACACACTGTATATGTAACATAATTCTTCAGTTAAGCCATATTAAATAGATAACGAATATAATATTATCCAAATCAATGGTCATGGGCGAAGAGTTTACGCGCAAAGCGGGACGTCTAAGCAGAAAGGAGTTACATCGTAGAAAGCGAACGTTACAACATCGCGGCGAGTTTAGGCAGTATTTTCGGAAAGGGAGTTCCCCGAAAAATTATCGTGATCCTGGAAGTTAAAGTAAAAGTGCAGTGACTAAGATTGAAGTAGAAGTTATTAAAAATGAAATGGCGTTAAAAAGAATTAATTGAAAGAAGATTTAAAGTTAAATTATTACAAATATAACTGGGCTTATTACGAATAAAATACGCTGTTCTATGACGAACACTTTGAAACGTGAATCTTTGCGTCCGGTAGAAATAAGATACACTGTAAAAAAAATCCCGTAAAATTTACGGTTTTAAACTGGCAGCTGGGTTGGTTGTGCAAAACCGTAAAAGTTACGAAGTAAATCCGTAGGCACAACGGTTTTTTACCGTATGAAATCAAGTTTTCTCCGTAAAAATTAAGTCATCGAAGTAAGTGACGTCATCGACTGAGTTGAGTTGTTTTTCTCCTTCTGTCCGAGTTGAGTTGAAATGTGCTGATGTGTATTATCAATTAGGAATATTAATTAATCAAGGCTTAATTATTAATTTCGATTAGTTTAATTAATATAATTTTTAATTGAACTTACTTGGACGTTTTCGATGCAAGATGGTGACAAAACTTCTAGCTCCTCTAAGCCGGGGATCGAAACCGCGTTCTTAGAAATAAAAGGCAGTCGCTCTAACCACTAGACCACCGGAGACTTCATAAAATGAAGTAAAAATAATCTATTTGAGTTTCAAAGTCACTATAGCTCTAGTGGCGCCACCTAGTGGTGTAAAAATCAACTATTGCCAGAACACGTGTTTTAAGGTTAGCTTTCATGAGTGACAACAGGTTACTGCAACTTGTATAAACAACAGCGGAGATGGAACCCTATTAAAAACATGAAATGAATGCAATAAAATTACATTTAAGAAAAGGGAAAGATATAGTACGGAAAGCAATATCGTATGACGAAAAATAGAATTTGAACTGACGGTTTTAAACCGTTTATGGCTGGAGCGGAAAACGGTGAAAAACCGTTTTGTTAACAAAACAGCTTTAAACCGTCAAATATACGGAAAAAGTCCGGGAAAAAAACGGATATTTTTTACAGTGTAGGACTTTATTATATCGATTGTTCTTACCTTTATTTTATTTAGAAAAATTTGCAGTAAAATGTGCAGACATCCAGTGACGCACATGCAAAATGCTCTACTCGTCAAATGCGTCTTACAAAGTAAAATTTGGAATCCATTGCGCATCTTGCAGGAGGAAAACAGACATGACATCACAACACGGTTATAGACAACGGTCAGCTAGATGCGCAGTTGCGCTTTTCATGTGAAGTTATTCCATTTTGGAGGCTTTGTAAATATTTCATTGGTTGATTCAGACTATTTCATTACACGCGTGAAGTATTCATTCGTTCTCAGTAGCGATCTCCAAAGAAATTTTATTTTATCATTTCTAAAAGTTGTCCCATACGCCGGGCTCTCCGAAATATAACCGATTTTATTCATACATTAAAAAATAAAATGATAAAAACATATATAATTAATGTGTTCTCATTAAATAAAGTTGACGTCATTTCAACCACTCTAATTTTACAATACATTTGTTGCAACGCTATTTAATTTCCTAACAAAATTTGATTGCAAATATTACTATACCCATTAACCCATTAACGTGCGCCTCCTTAGCGAACGCTAAGACGCGCAGGTGTCATAGAATGACCCCAAACTAAAATTCAACCCTGCGCTGTTAAAATTATTATATATTTAGTTCGAAAAATAACGCTTTTGACTTTTAGACATTAAGAATACAGTGCTTAACACAAATCAACTATACTACATTATCATCCACTAATAAAGCACGGATTTCTAGAGGTTCATTTTTCGCGCATCTCTTTCATGTGAAAAGTGTGGTGGGCATTTCTAAATAAATATATTTGTTCACTCTGCAACTAAATGTATCATGTTATCGTTGATGAATAACTCCCAACTCTTCACAGGGCTTGTCACATCTTTCGCTGGTCCTCTTGTTCCAGGTAAGCGCGACACAATATTACGACAACGGAAATTTTGCCTAAACTTTGTTTTTCTACACTCAATGCCCCCTTTTGATGAAATCAATTACAAGTTATTCGCATCTTCATTTCCAGAATCTTCCGATTCCGTATCATGTTCGCAGAAACTTTCACGATCTGAAAAAAATATCTTCTAAAACATCCTCAGGCCCATTATCTTCCTTGCCAAAATCTGGATCTTCATCAGTTTCAACTTAAGCAAGAAAGTTAAGTAAACGCTCTATTAGTTTTTCTTATGGAGTCGTCTTTGTGAGAAAGAGTTGAATACTTCAATTCGGCACTGAAAATAACGAGCTGACCGTATCATCTACGTTTAATAAGTTGTCTGTGGAACAAAAGGAAAGACGAGCGGGGTCATTTAATAACACCAATAACTGACCAAACATGTAGTAGGAGACGAAAAATTCCGGAAATACTGTCTAAAAACTCATAAAAGGCAAACAGGGATGAATTACTCAACTACTGATTAGAAAGGAATAAACAGGTGGCTAGTTTTCTAGGAATCTGAGTTTTCCTAGGGTTTGGGGTCGAAAAATTACTCCCGCACGTCCTCCCGGGTAAATAAGGCTGTTGAAAACGAATCACAATATGTGACGTCCTGTCGATACTAGCATGATATACATGTCACCTAAAGAGATGGTATGCGGTTTTTGTTGGCTTCTTTGTTCCAGAATGACATGTTTCGATTAGTTATCGGTGTTTTTTCTAGATGGCTGACGGTGTGACTTCAAAGAAATTGAACTGCACGGTTTGCGGTTTATTAGTACAGGAGATATTTTTTTATCATACAGCTAAATATTGTCGCAAAAGTCTTACTGTGGGTGTATGGTGTAAACAGTCCAACACGCAGGATAATGGAGAATGAAGGTTTATTTACAAATATGCAGGCAAACACGTAGCACAGGTACAGGAAACAATAGTTCTAGCACAGATTACCAATGTAAATAGACAACAATTCACAGGTAATAACAGTTCAGCACTTTGATATTTAACAACACAAACAGTCAGCAAATAACTAGTAGCGACAATAACTGCACTTATAGCGCTCAGCTCACCAGCTTCCTAGCTCGCACTGCGGACGAAGCTCTAAAGTCGTTCCCAATGGATCAACACTACTACCGCTCGGCGTCTAACAGCTTACTAGCTCGCACAGCGGATAGAACTCCAAAGACGTTCGCGCTCCAAGGCGATCCTAGTCGAACAACACTCGCTCCGTCATCCAAGCATTCTCCTTATATAGTTTCTCAGGGGGGCCGTGACGTCACATGGAATGATCTAGCACATTCGTGGCGTATCTTCTCTCCTAATGGAGATATCGAGAAGATTCCAGCACCTTTGAGATCCCATATTTCGTCACCAAGGTCGCAAATTTGTCGCCAAGATGGTCGCCAAGGTCAGGGTCGAGACGTGGCTACTGTCCGACATCTCATACTTACCCCTGTAAAACTCTCTTCCCAACCATAAGACTCACATTGCTGGGAAGCGACTTTCCATGTTTATAACAATATATCTAAAATAAAAAAAAATCTACTTATCAACACTCAATGACGAAACTATTCGTGAATTTGATGTGTTATGGCGGGTATAAGTCATTTCATTGTAAAATTATAATAAAAGGTTCAAGGGCTAATCTAAACCAGAAAACAATTTCCTATGGATGCTCAAAAAATGTTAAAGCTGTTGGATACTTCCAATTAAGGTAAATAATAAAACCTGAAGTTTCTTGGTGGTAATATAGGCGGTAAAAGACATTTAAATATATGATGCAAACGTTTATTTTTTTATCCTAGGTTTCTTTACTGTGATTTTTATCCAGTCAAGAATGCATTAACAAAGAATAAAATAAAAATGGAATAAAATGGAGTAACTGGAAATAAATTACTGGCAATATACTGTTATTGCCAGTTCAGTTAATATATTAGATTAATTTAATTAAACAACTACTTTTGCCGACAGATAATGATTTAAAATTACTACTATTAATTGGTTCAAAGAATAAATAAATAATAATAATTGGGATGAAGTTCTATGATTTAATTATGAAAATATTGTCGAGTTCCATCCCCATGGTACTGGAAATAAACAAATAAAGGTATCACAAATAATTTTAAATTTGTGTAAACATTCATGATCTTTTATTCCAATTTAAAACCAACACAATATATTAAAACTATAGAAATATCAAACTTCGAAATTAGATTAACATTAAATAAATTATTTTGCAAGTTAAGCTGTTACAATTCGTTGCCTTTGTTTATCTCTGTTTATTTTATTCTCCATTAAACGACATTTCAAACCCTTTAATTTAAACACAAAACGAATTTTCACATGTTTAAAACAAACTACTTAAGTGTTTACATATATTTTGCTGTAGCCATTCTAAATTAGTTCGAGATGAGAATGGTGAGGTTAAAAGTGGATAGAATTCAAAACTCATCTTTTAAGCTGCTTATTCTACATAACACTTGAAGTAGCAATTACACTTCTTTAAGTTTTCCAAACGCCTAATCATAAAAATGTCCAAGGAAACTTCCTCGCCGCGAGATGGCGCTGTGTAATTTAAAAATTCCTCGAGAGCTTAGCTCTTGTGCTTTAATTCATGAATAAAGATTTAATTAATTCTTAAGCTCTTGAATATGTAAAAAGCTTTATCTGCCTTTGCTTATAAGTTTTTCACTAACTAATTACTAACCGCATCGTTAAGGGACAATATTAAATTTATAAAAGACTCAAGTACTTTGTTCAGTTGTTTTGGGTGAGTTATTTCAAAAAAGTAAACTTAGTTTCATACCTATTTGACGGTAAGATGTATTTAAGAAAATTATACTCATTAGAATATAAACCAATTGTCTTTGAGGAGTCAAAAATACAATTTTGAGCTTTTGTAACAAGTAAAACTTTTACCATTACGTGGATAGTATTCAGTTAGACTTTCGAAAAGAACACTTGAAGAAACTAAGAACTTATGGAAAGTTTAATTCATTTCCATTATTTTATTATACACTCTGCTGTTTTCGGTCCCTTGCGAAATGAGTGCAATTTTAATTAATTAGCATCCCCAAAAGCTACTATTCTTATCCTTCAACATTCTTCAAAATATACAATGATATATTTATAACATTAAATGTATATCGGTGTTAATATTTTAAAAGTCTTCACAACAAACAATGAAAAGTTGATGGCATTAAATATATTTCGAAATTAATTATTTTAAATTCCAAAATTTTATGAAAGGGAAAAAATTAAGCAAATGTATATGAAGTTGGACGTAATAAAATCATGAACAATTCAGTCTCAAATGCTATAAATTCCAGAACTATTGATTTATCACAATATTTTATTTTTTAATATATTAGTTGATAAAAAAAATTATTTTAATTCTCAAAGTACTACATCAGGTAACTTGCTGCTTTAAATGAAATACTTCTCACTTGGTTTTTATCTAAAAGCATCAATATTTCCATTTTCTTAAATGAATTCTCTTCTTCCTCTTTCTAATTCTTCTGATCTGAATGAGATCAGAAAAATATCTGACCTGATGATAAATGAAATGATCTGATCTTAATCAGATCAGAAATGAATTCTACATGTTTGCATTGTAAATTTTTGTTTTTTATTTACAAGGTAAGACAAAATCAGACATCTTTGATTAATGCCAAAGAGCACTTTTGATTAGTCAATTCTTAATGCGTTGTATATTTGATTTTGATTTGATAAAATTTTCCGAAATAAATTTGGATTAACTAATTATTCTTGTATCATTACCCATTCACTGAATACCCGAAAACAACGCCGTTAGAACAGGACACGTCATTGTCTGTTTCTTACTAAATGTTGATAGTTCCTCTATTTTAGCAATTTTGTTATTATCACAAGGAGAATAGCTTAAGAAAATCTTAACATTACAAAAATCTTATGTCGGTATGATAGAAGGCGATGGTAGATTAATTTCTGTCTAGGTTGAAGATAGTAAGTTGCCTGCAATCGTTATACCAAAACAATTAAGTATTGCAGTGACTTAGGAAAATTATTGGGCATAACATCCCTATCTTGGAATGAACCTCCTAATTTTGAACCACAGTCAGATTGCTGAGAAGACACCTGAACCGATAGCCACCTCTCCAATCTTCTGCACCTTCGACGGATTTAACATGTACCAAGACTGCGCACACAAATGATCTTCAGTGGTCATTCGGTCACAAAATGCAGACCCTGCGTAGACGCCACCTCGCCCTCGTGATTTGGACTAATTAAGAAAAAAACGTATATTTGAATTTCTTACCAACGAATAAGAATATCGTATCTTAACTTCTAAGGAGCGGTGCCTGTCAAAATTTTTTAATACAAAATTTTTTCGTTAAGTTAAAGTCCAGGTCAATTATTCGTTTAATATGAATAATCTTTTTATCTTCAATAGCAAACAATTACAGGAAAATGAAAATTTCTAACTCCAGCACCACTACTATTTCCTCTCTTTTTGAGCTGAATGACCCATTTACGTTCTCATCTGAAACTTTCACCCGCCCTACAATATATTTTTCTCACTCATTCATATCCGATCAGAAACCATTGCAATAGCATAAATGAATCTACCTAAATAGATCACAAAACTTCTGAAAAAGTGATGAAAATTGGTTTTCTATTTTATTCACAATGACTTATATCAAGCCCACAAGGTGCCGTCGTATTTTGAAAAGATTCCTCTTTAAAACATTTGCGTAAACTCTTTCTCATCCTTGAGGATGACAGAGGTTAAACTGATCTGAGGACAGATTTCTTTCATAGTCATTCAATGATTACAAAAGATTCATTTACGTCGCTTTCGAAACTTTCAATTTTAAATTTTATCTCGGCAAAGCATTTAACTGATCAACTAAACATCAAATTATCACGTTATTGATTCCAGAACATTCAGGATTCCATATGTCGATGCATTGTTTGACCATTTTTGAAATAAATTAAGACAGCTTCCTGAAGTAATAATTATAGAGGAAAATGGATAGCTGACTGGTCATGGTTATCGATATTAATTTTTCTTCCTGGAAGTGTCAGAATTTGTGATAGAGTCTTCACTATTGAACTCTGAAGTACTAAAGAAAAATAATAATAATTTCTTTAAAAGGGATGAACGAAATAAACAAAACTATTTAGAATTTTTTTTAAATAAAGGATCGGATTTTATATGTTATTGAATTTTATTTTGTATATGATGTTAGTCAAAATCATGTGATAGTAATTCTACCTGTCAAAATACCTATTACTGGTATTGACTTTGAAACTGCATATATCATTTAACGTTTATCGAACTGATATCTGATTTATGTTGCGTTTAAAAATGAACAAATACAAAGCACAATAGGTTCCAAAATCCAATGGATGCCGTGTACTTTGCATGTATTATGTGACCATAAAGTGAGTCATCTGACAGAAACGCATGATCATTGTTAACTGAAATTTATTTTCCTATGACAGCCTCTACAAATCTGGATATAAAAATTTTGAGTTTCATGACTGGCCTATGCTACTTGGTGTTTACAATAAGACATGCCATAAAATGACATGCTTTACAAGGGGAAAAAACCTGATGTTACGATAAGTGACTGCTGCTTTTTACAATTTTCCCGAATGTTTTTGTCCATAAATCTGTTTTATCCTATAATGATACCTGCATTATTTGTAGTATTCGTGATAATTATTTAGGAGAAAATAAAATTAATTTCATCTGTCATTTAACGAGACGGTCGGCGCATGTATTTCTTATTCATTATAATATACAGCAACAACCTAATTCAGAAATATAATGCTTAGTAAATTTTCAAATAATTTTATTTCGTTTCCCAGATTCGTGAGCAGAAATTATACAGGGTTCCCACCCGTTACACCCCCTTAACTTCTAAATGGTGACAGCTTAGGACATAAAGTTGGTGTCTAGGTAGAGTAAAAAGGCTATGCGCTACTCGATGAGGCAATTTACAACGCCATCTATCGGCAAATTTTATAATTAGCCGTCCTATCCCGTACACTGTGAAAGATACGAGAAAAAAGTCAATTAGAAAGTTGTAGAAAACTCTCGATTTAGTACGAAAAGATACATTGCATACATTAATACCGAAAACAGAATGCAAAAAAATGAACATTTTTTTGGCCACGATTTCGAAAATTGACATGGCATAAAGGGTGGAAGAAAGAAACTGAGACACGTCCCTGTCTTCTGGAATATTTATTTATACTGCTCAAAATGCTCTCCGTTAGCCACTATACACATTTGTGCTCTGGACTGGGTTTCCCGCAGGCACATTGTGCAACATGGCAGGTGATTCGGAGGCACAAGCATCAGTAACGCGTCGTCGAAGATCCTGCAATGTTGGCGGAGGGGTCGCATTCCTCTGCGCCACAACACAGGCTGGTATTTAGTCCGTAAGGTGGTCTTTTCTCGCTTCTCTCGCGTTTCACGACGCCATAGTGTTGAAAATCACATATTACGTATTATCATACATATTACGACTGATGCGTCATATGTATTCCTAGTAGTTAAGGATTCCACAGTAGGTGAAGTGTTAGACAGGAAATAATATTCATCCCACAGTTTCTTACTTTCTTTATGCCGAAATACCTTATCATCGGTTCTTTTATTATGCCTGCATTCACAAAATAATATCAGTATTAATTAAAATGTGATTTTATGATTCATTTTAATCTTCAGGTGTCAAGCAATATCAGAAATAATTGTTTTTTTATTGTAGGATTTAAACATTTTTTTCCTTTTCGATTTACTTGCATCGCAGCTCTCCTACCCCCGTGCCTGTAACCATTATGGCTACTGAATGATTGAATGGGTATGGAAACGTCACCTTTATTAAAGATCGCAAAAAATAATAAACAAAAAAATACAGATCGGCTAGTTAAAGTGTCGAGTATACACAAATGAAAACAATACATTTCATGTACAATCACAACAAAAAATAAGCAAACAAACACTGTAAACACAGAAATACATGAATTCTGAACGGTATTTACACTAAGAAAGAGAAATATTTTTTTAAAAAAAATAGAAGATAAATGGCAATTTTAAAAATAAAGGAAAACAGAAATAAAGAAGTTAATAATATGTATGATAATATTAAAAAGAATTAAACTATATAAAAGAGAGAGAAAGGAGAAAAAGAAAAAACAAAACATTAGTTGATCACTTATAAAATGCACAGGAACAACATGAATACATGCAAGAAAGAGAACTCATGCGCATCACTAAACTTTTATTATTCAATGATAAGAATAAAATAAGAATAATAAAAGCTGTTCAATTCTTAGTCGTGCTACTAAAGTTCGGGTGAATCAAAAATGCAAATAGATTTTGAGCTTGTTCACAGTCACAGTTCTAAAGGTCTGAATAAAATACGTACTAAAAAAGTTCTACATTTCTAAGAATGTTGAAAATTATCACACTATGTGATTTTAATGATTCAATTTTGATTCTAGTTAACTGCTATTTGCATCAAAAGTGCAAATAACTATTGAGCTTGTTCACAGTCACAGTTCTAAAGATCTGAGTAAAATACGTACTAAAATGTTCTACATTGGTAAGAATGTTGAAAATTATCATACTATACGATTTTAATGATTATATTTTGATTCTATTTAACTTCTATTTGCATCAAAAGTGCAAATAGATATTGAGCTTGTTCACAGTCACAGTTCTAAGGGTCTGAGTAAAATATGTACTGAAAAAGGTTCTACATTGCTAAGGATGTTGAAATTATCACACTATACGACTTTAATGAGGACGAGCGTTTGTGGTTTTGAGGCTATTTATGAATCGTCATCATCTTTCAGAGAGAATAGATGGGTTTAAATTTTTTCGAAAAGGGATCTGTTTTGGCGAATGAATTTTATTATTTTATGGATTTTATGTCTGCAGAGATTGTAGGACGCAACTCTCATAAGCCATCCTTGTATTAGATTTTGTGATTGATCACATATAGGGATTAAGGATATGAAAAAAAAATATAATCTACACAATGTAGATAATGAATATCGCGTTATAAAAATCGGAATGATTGGTTATACACGAATCTATTCTATTTTATAACGATTCTGAGAATGCTAACGGATAAACAAACTAGAAAACTGGTTTAAACAACAGTGAAGAATAATGGAACCCATCTGGTCCATCTAGAATCATTTCTAATTGGTCAGAAAAAAGGGCTTAATCATTCTTCGTCGTTTGCATGTATTTTATTGGCCCATTTTGGCATCTTCGGGCTTAAAAATTTGTTAGATTAACAATCCTCTTACATTTTGAATATTTTATATAGCGATTAACTGTAACAATTCTGAATATGTTCTTCTATGTTCACTATATCTTAATCTTTCTTTTATTTACTCTACAAATTTTTATTTACAGAAAGCTGAAAGTGGAACTTTCTAGTCTTCTTGATAAATTTTACTTGCGTTCCCTACTTTTTTCCTCGTAACGAATATTTTCCATGTATAAAATCTGATAGAACGAGTCTTTGTTCTCAAATATGGAGTCAGATTTCAGAAAAAATTCGTATCATCTGTTTATCAGGCATGAATTCACGCTTTTCATCATCTGAAAGGTTATTTGACATACCTATGCATTACACAACATTCAAAGTAAAATTTAACTCACAAATCTGTAGTAGATGATAACTTAAAATGATGCAAAACATTTTAAATGCAATTGCAGCATGCAAACGATAAGATTAAAAGCGGAAAAAATGAGAAAACGAGAAAAAGTACCGTGATAATCTTTCGTCTCAGCCTCAAACATTCAAAATTCTAAATTAGTATATACGAATCAATAAGTGCTTCACTACAAAATAAAAACATTTAGTCAAGAATTTATTTCTTTTAAGTAAGACTGACTTTCTTAAATTTATATAAGTCATATTTTGTGAAAAAAATCTCTAAAGAAAGCAAGCTTATTTGTTACAGTGCTCTGAAAATGTTAATTATTTATGAAATATTGAGCTATTTAATAATTGTAATTCCAACCTGATTTTAACTACTGAAACACAAATATATTGATGTGTAAAGAGTTTATTTGTTGACAGTGTAACAGAAAATTTTCGTTTTGATTGTACTAGAAAGATAAATACTGTAACTTTTTTAGAAAAGTTTAATGTTCACATTATCACGATGTTCGAAAAATTAAAGAAAGAAAAGAAAAAGAAAAAATAAATATATGTTCATCTTGCTGAAATATAAAACTTTTAATCCCGAGTTATTTTACGCTTCAATAAGAAATACTTGGGTAATTTTCAGAATGAATAAAAAAATAAATAAATAAAATTGTCACCTGAGTAGAAAAAAAGAGATTCAGACATTTGTAGAACAAAATAAAATATTTCATTCTCACCTCTTATAGAAGTTTCCTCAATATTCTATTGTTAATCCTTATTTATTCCGTTTCTAAAAATAGCATTTCTCAAAGAATGCCCTTAATTTCAAACAAATAAATAAATCAATTTCTTTTAAATCCTGTTTGATACCGTTTCTGAGTTGTTTTGTAAGTTAAGTTAAAATGCTTTTACATTTCATGCAATCACAGTAATATTTACGTTTTTCTGGAATAAAATGATAAGAACGCAAAAGTTTGAAAGAAAGCTTTAACGAATATTATTCAAAAATGCACTTTTGTTCAGAATATTTTTCATTTTGATTAACTTTATAAAGATCATTGATGTTAGAAAAAGTTTATTTCAAGTTTGACTTTGATTTTTGAAACATACCCAGATAGCACGTAAGTTTGCAGCAAGTTTGATTTTGACTTGTCATGGCAAAATTTGACGCTTCAAACTTGAATCGAACTTGTAGCAAGTTCGATGTGACAAATAGCGCCACCTCCTTTGCAAATCAAATTTGCTGCAATTTTGCAAAACAAGCTTCCTGCAAAGATAGCACAATAAAGAGATAATTATTTTTGTCTCTAGCATCTCCTAGACCGTAATTCTTTTTTATTAATTCAATAAATCAATGATAATTTGTGAAAAAAATAACTTTTTTATAAAAAAATTTTTTGAAACATTTTCCATCTTTTTACTTAATATATCACTCTCACTTTAAAGAAAACTATATCGCCTTTTTCTTAATGTTGAAATTTTAACGTTTATAAACAAAATTAAACCGAAAACACAGTCAATGTTTGTTGAACAATAATAACTAGACATTTTGTCCCATTTTAAAGTAATTACTTTTGAACTCTAATTTCATAATTTATTCTACTAGCAAAACGTAGTTATTAGCGAAAATCGCTCTCTCTTTGACTTCAAATCATATTCTCAACTCAAAAAATTAATGAAATCCAGAAAATAGTTAAAAATAAATCGTATACGAATCGAATCGAACGATGTATTAGCGAAATCTATCTTCTCCTCTCAGAGTTCAACTGGCTCAATGGTTAGCGTCTCCGCTTCGGAACCGGGAGGTCGCGAGTTCTATCCCGGGTTGTGTTTCGTACTCTGTTTTTGCTATAATTTGCAATAAGTTTGCACGGCAAGCTTGTGGCAAGCTTGCTGCAAGTTCGTTTCATGGTGACTTCGGAGCTTTCGTTAACTTGCTGCAAGCTTGCACTCTTGTCATGACAAATTTGTGGAAAACTTGCACTCTTGTCATGACAAATTTGTGGCAAGCTTGCTGCAAACTAAAATTGCTATCTGGGTATGCTTCTATCTTCTCTACAAAAGAGTTATTTACGATTTTAAAATTCGTAGCATCCATTTTGTTTAATGTATTTTTTTCGTTACTACAGTAAATAGCCTAAAATAAAATATGAGAAATATAAAAATCGTAGAATAGTTATCTTTGGGAAGTGTTTACCACGAAGTAATTCTTAAATAATGAAATTCCATTTATTAATTCAGTTCCATTTTTATGGAAAAACTTAAAACACACTTGTAAATATCTTATTGCTTTTAATAAATGTAAAACATATTTATATATCTGCAAGCGAGTTAATAGGATTTTTGAATTAATAAATATTTCAAAAACTGCAAGCGAGTCCGTAGGAATTTTGAATTAATCAATATTTCAAAAACTGTGGTATATAGCAATTAGAGCTTTAATCTGCAAGTATCCTCGCTTCATTATTAAAGTTAGATAAACATAAAAATCCAATTCATTTTATATATTTTAACTAAACAAAAAGAAAACAAATATTGGACGGTACATAATTTATATTCATGAAAACTAAAGACACCCGAGTATTTCAAATGCAATTAACATAACATGCAACACTATTCACCAAGTAATGCAACGAACGAATGTCAATTAACATAGCAATAAGAGAAATTACTTGATTGAATGATTATTTTTATTGCAATAAGAGAAGAAAATGATATATGCCCAAATCTTTATTTTTTGAAGTTTCTGAAAAGACATATTCGGATTGCAAATCTCCTACGAAAA
The DNA here is from genome assembly GCA_013235015.1 of Araneus ventricosus. Taxonomy (NCBI): domain Eukaryota; kingdom Metazoa; phylum Arthropoda; class Arachnida; order Araneae; family Araneidae; genus Araneus; species Araneus ventricosus. Next base: position 2,211 of record BGPR01008732.1, on the reverse strand, counting down.
TGAGTGGAATGTTGCACTTCTTCTACTTGATCCGTTATTTCACTTGCATTTGAATGAAATTACTAAAATTATCTTCAAGAATTTGAATTATTACTCATTTCTACTTCTGAAGGTAGGAAATATTGCATTATTCTTGATATCTGAAATAATTATTAGTACAAAGGCATTGGCTATACATGCAAAATTTAAATAAATGGATTTGATTTCGCTATTCATCATAGGAAACTTCGATTACTTTCAGAATTAGTTATGTAAAAAAATGGAGAAGTGTTAAAAAAGCTTGTTTCATTGATAATCAAAAGTCGCACCAAGCTACTTCGGAGATTTTCATGAAGAAAATTCTTAATGTACGATTGATTCATACAGAAATATTCATAATTAGTTATTTAAAGGAAAAAAATTGAGAAGTATACAATAAACTTGTTTCTTTGATAATCAAAAGTCTCACCAAGCTACTTCGGAGATTTTCGTGAAGAAAATATCTTACTGTACGATTGATTCATGGAGAAATATTCATAATTAGTTATTTAAAGGAAAAAAATTGAGAAGTATACAATAAACTTATTTCTTTGATAATCAAAAGTAACACCAAGCTACTTCGGAGATTTCCATGAAGCAAATATAGTAATGCACGATTGATTCATAAAGAAAGAATTACACTATAACTTTGTATTTTCCTCTTCCTGCGTCAGAAATGAAAGGTTCTTTTAGTTTTATAAGTGAGTTTTAGTTTGATTTAGATGATTTTGGAGAATGAAGAGCATTTTTCCAGCAGAATGGAGCACCTCCGCTTTACTATGCATGACGCTAAGATGTATTTCGATGAAATTTTATTGGGCAGGCTGCTAGGATGAGTGGCATTGAACCCCCCCTTCTCATTCTGACGAATTTCATTTTGTGAGAATTCATCAAAAATATTGATGGATCAGGGCCAACTGCAATAAATCGAGTTGAAAGCATCCATTAAAAGCGAATGTCCTCAAATACTAACTGACATGCTTAATGTTAACTGCATTTTCATCGCAAGATGTATCCTTACCGCCAGGACGTTCAAAAATTCAAACCTTTCTGTTAAATGAAAAAAATTCGACATCCCTATAAATTAATTTATCTTATGAAACTTTTAACTAATAGATTTTTTAAACTATATGCATTTTTGTGATATCAAGTATATGCAAACTGCAACCTGTAATTACATAAAATTATTGGAAACAATGTGGTATCTTTATATTCTGAGAGTTTAATTGGAATATTTTGTGAATCGCCAACATATACAGTTTCAACGAGATAACTTTGTATGTTGGGGAATTTTCAGGAAAGCTGAAGACTTTAAATGTCATGAAAAATGTATTTATTGATCAATTTTCCAATATAGCTGAACATCTACTAGCTGCACCTTTCAAGTATTGAAACATAAGCGGTGATATTTGCTGAAACTTGAAATACAGAACAGCATTCGTCACGTATTCTATTTTACATTTATCAATTCAATTGACCAAATAGTTTTATCCAATTTCCCTAGAACACCTGCACTACACGTGAAGAAATCGTTGTACTTAAAAGGATTTTCATTACGGATCAAATCACAATCACTTAGTTGAAACATTTAGACTAATGTATCTAAGATTTGGTTGACAGTCGTAGCCAAAATGATTATTAATCCTCTAAGCGGTACACGTTTTTGATCTAATAGCTTTAAAATCTTAAAAATTTGCTTTCAAAGTGAATAATTGGATTTTCATTGCGTTTGATCAAGTCTCTGAAATCTTAAGAAAATCTTATAAATGGCAGTTTAAGAAATTATATGTATAAACATGAATTATCTGCTTTAGAACTGAATATGAGAAACTGGAAAATACGGCTGAAACGCTTGGAGGATTAAATAGAGTAAAACCCTGGTTAACCGAACTCGGATTAATCGAAACTCGGGTTAATCGAAACTCGGGTTAATCGAAACCCAGGTTATCCGAAACCCCGGTTATCCGGAACCCTGTTATCCGAAATGACTCTGAAATCGAAAATCGCAAAAAACACATACTGTACTGCACAGAAGTAAGCGCGGAGCGAGTCTTTTCTGCGACGATATCCCCACTTTTTTTTAAAGCCTCCTCAAGAATGCCAGTGATAAATTTTAGAATGGTAAAAATAAAATTAATGGGTATTAAAAACATTAATTACGATATTGTTTACATGTGCCTGTCAGAGGCATTG
>BGPR01008731.1:42360-61780 GCA_013235015.1 Araneus ventricosus | reverse complement strand
AGTTACTTCAGTCACAAACAGTTACTTCAGTCACAAACAGTTACTTCGGTCACAAAGAGCTGCTTTAATCAAACAGAGCTACTTTAATCACACAGAGCTACTTTAATAACACAGAGCTACTATAGTCACATAGAGCTACTTTATCACAGTTGTTTGAGTAAGGTAAATAAGCTTACGCTCCTTAATCCCTGCGGCTGTTTCGCAGAGACAGCCTCCCGTCGATTTTTTTTAAAATCTACTCTGAATTACACAGCAACAATAGCGTGCACACAAAAAAAGTATTTAATATCGTCGCAACGTGCGTACCGCGCTAAAATAACGAAAAGTAGTGCTGTAAAAATGTACTTAAAATATTTTTAAAAATTTATTAAGATTATAGAAAAAAATTATACGGAAATTGTGAATCTCGGGAGAGCTAATTTATTGAATTCTAAAGTGGTATAAAAATGATTTTCTTTGCGATAATATTCTCCCAAGTTATTGAGGAAAAAAGTTATCATTAAGATTAATTTTTAATTTAAAAAATCTGATTAAAATTTTGAAAAACCCTTTCTTAATGAACCTACTATCAAAGGAGCATCTACGTGCCAAATTTGGCAGCTCTGGAACCAACGGTCTGCCCTCTAGAGCGTTTTGAACGATTTTTGTATCATGCATGACGAAATTTATCTATAATATCCAGACTATAAACATTATGTTGAAAAATTAATACGTCTCTGTCTTCCTGATACTTAAGCTGGGCATTCACAAGAAGGCTATAGGCTAAGCCATTTGTCCCAACAACTGGATTGTATTCCACTCATTTTAATCGAAAAACTAGGTAAAGCATTCACGGATGTTCCAAAGTTTGTTTCGAGACAAAGGTTCAAAGTCGCAGAATTCTTCCCACCCTTCTCCTCCTCCACCACACGGGGGATATGAGTTTCATTTCTAGCTTCGACGCGAGGTCCCCCAATGTAGGCAGATCATTTGTTTTACCGCTACCCTCGCATCGAGGTCCCAAATTGGAATCGGTGGATAGAGTTTTGGATTTTGAGTTCGTTGGAATTCCACCTTTTCCAATCCATTTGCTCTAAATTTCATAGGTTTTCGACTTTGATGATTGGTTTTTCCTTCCCGTGTTCCAAAAATTCCGAAATGGAACAACGGTGAATGGCCCGTTTTATATTTTATCTACTATCATCTTTCCTTCTTCGAAGAAAGTCTTACTGGCAGTGATTTCTTTCAAAAACAAAGCCTAAGTGAATGTCGGTAGTTCTGGATCTTATAACATTTTGTACAGGCCTAGCAGCAAAAATATTACCTATACGCCGCACGAGGCTCCCGTTTGGAGTTTGACTTATTTGATGTAGATGACACGAAAACAGCTGATGAATACTAACTAATGATGTGAGGTTCTGTCATCAACAAAGATTTTCTTTTCCATACAAAGAAACTCGCATGTAGATCTTGTTCTAAAACGTCTCTTCCTTCAAAAAAACAAAAGCGGATAATTTTTCCTTCCCTATTTTGCTGATACATCCAAAATATTTCTCGTTCTCGTTGTTTAATATGATATATCATTTTGATTCGTTCCATTTTATTGTTATAGGCAATGATGTGTTGGCACACACATAATGTTGATACCAGATCAGATATAGTTTGGCTTACATGTTTGACATGAATGGAGGCCTGGCTGTGACGTCACGTTCTTTTTCCTCCTGCAAGATGCGCAGTGAATTCCAAAATTAAACTAGAACAGCGAATTTTACGTGCGCCACGGGAATGTATTTCTGCGTTATTTACACATTTAAAAAACAATTGAATAATGCTTCCATAGAGAAATTCTGACTATTCAATAGTGAATACTAAGAATTATTCTATGGTCGGATATGAAATTTAACCATAATATAAATATAAGCACATCGTATTACACCGCTGCACATACTTTAAGAAAAGTTAAACAAAAAGTTTTATAAATAAATAAGATGAAAAAAATTTAAGCTGTCATTTATAAAACGAGGGGTAATCTGGATGACTGTTTTATTTCTTTTTAAGTCTATCATTTCTCCAATAATGAGATTTCTAGACACTATTTCTTATTTCCTTATGTCCTACAATATTTTTAAATTTTATTAAAGGCAAATATATCCAAGCATTGGCAGAGTCCATAAATAAATCAGTCAGGATTTCCCACCCAGACAATTAACTGTGCCCTTTATTTTTATGAGACATATCCCCGTATTTTATAGTAGTTAAGATTGACCCCATGTTCGCAGTGCAGACATAAAATGTTTGAAATAAGTATTAAAAAAAATGACGGGAGGACTGTCTTTTCAAACAGCCGCCGGTGTTGAAGGCGTAGGACTACTTTACTTGAGTGACTCTTTTGTTTCTCGTAAGTTTTTAAGTTTAAGTAAGTTTATTTTGTAACTTCTGTTGTTACCCTTTATCTCTAGAATAAGACATTATTTATGTTTTTAACATATGTAGTTACCGAGATATAGAGGATCTCCCATACCAAGTTTTGTGGCGTTTTGGCGTGTGAATCAATTTCCTTCCTGAGACCCCAATGGGAGGAACGTAGTCCTACGTTAAAACTTAAAAAAAAAAAAACGCTTTTGCCAATGCATTAAAGAAAATAATAATTTTCTGAAAAATCTGGAGGTCAAAACAAAAATCGTAAAAGCGTCAGGCTCTGAAAACAATAGGAGAAAGATATAAAACCACAATGATTATCATAAGAAACGAAATGTTATTAAGACAGGGTAGGGTAAGGGGGTAGACAATAAAATTTAAAAATTTAGTTTAAAAAATATCTATTTTTCCCGACCACTGTTGCTTTTTTTGTAATTCCTAGTTTTAACCAGCTAAAATGAAGTAAAAATTTAATTTTTCCTTATACCCCCCCCCCTTGCCCCCGACTCGCTGCCACTGTTTATATACTTTCCGTAACAAATTGGATAAGTTATTTTAGTCTAAAGGGATAAGCCAGTTTCCATCATAAGGAGCTGATTCATACTCCGTCTTAAAATAGTCGAAATTAAACCAATATAAATTGACATAAAGAAAAGTTCCGTATTTTTATGAAAAAATTCATATTTTCGATCGTTCCAATCCATGCATTTGTTATACAATGTATAACAAATGCATAGAAAATGCAGACTAAAACGTTAATGCATTCGCGAGTCTCCTATTAGGCATCATTCTAAACGGTGTATCATTTTCATGTTTCTTGATTTCGGTAGTTAAAAAACACATCTGCAGATCGCAGCTGAAGTTTTTTTGGAAAAAATCAACTTTTACAATTATATTTTTTTACTTCTCGAAGCAGGAAAATGAGCCCGTGCATTAAGCGAATAATTATGAATCTAATTACTGTTCCGAGTGAAAAGCGTTAACAATAGGCTTTGAATTTACCTTGTGTCGCATCTGAAGGAACGAGTGAAAACCCAGAATATAAAGAAATGCTTTGGAGCGATGCAAGTGATTTGTCCTGATAATCTTTTATTTATACACTGACGATCAATCACAATAAAGGAATTTCATTGTCGTGGTGCGCACGTGAATTTCGACACAAGTCTTCACAGTTAAATAGAAGATCACAGCATAATTATAAACTAAATCAACCTTCATGTGTTGTATTTTAACCATTGAAAAATTTTGACAGCAGGTGTAATTTGAAGGAGGAAAAGCTGAATGTCTCGGCAGTCTCCGAACTTCAAATCCTGTTCTCTCGCCATTTTCAGTATTGAACTTTATTTTTAGTTTAAATACTAGAAGGCTGTTTTTCAGCCTTAAACAAATTTGCTAAAAATCGAATATGTCCACGTCACTCTATGTTTAAATCAAATAGTACTTAATTTTTACGAAAAAAGAAATGAGGATGAAATAAAAACAAATTTAAAAACAATTTCTAAAAACACATATTTATTTAGTGCACTAAAAAGCAGAAATTTCTTTATTTCAATTACTAGCAGCCTACGGCGACCAGCTGGTTCGCCAATCTTATAATAATACTATATTTGAGGGATTAATAAGTGATACTGTACACACTGACACAAAGTAACTTCATATCCGTAAAGTATAAAAAACTAGAGTTTCAGGTTACTATACCGGAGTAATTCTCTCGTTTGAACAATCCTCGATTTTCCTCGACACGAGCCTCCCTTTGTTCAGTTGTCAGCCCTTTTGTGGCGGTCTTCTACTAGACGGTCTATCCGTACTTCAGGTGTTTCTATAACCCTAGACGCTGAGGTCATAATTTCTTTTATCGTAGTGACGAATGTCAAACCTCATGGCTTATGTAAACCAAAACACTTTAACTTTACAGACTTTCCTCACCTGACAGTAAGAATCATAAAGAACACTACAATACTTTCGATAATTTAATAAAAAATACAATGAAATAACTAACCAAAAAATGTTTTCGACCGCGTCATCGCTACAAGTACAAGTGGAATGACTAGAAAAGTAGGAAAATTTTCGAACCTGTCAAGCCAGAAAGCAATGCTGTCACGATTTTATTATTTTTAATGAAAATTAAGAACAAACATTTGTAGTGATTTTAAATAAAATCAAGAATTTTGGTTTAGCTCTGGGGGGGTGCAGCCCGATAGGCCCCCCCCCCCCCCGTGGATTCGCCACTGGTTCTCACCGATTCAAACCACTAACAGTTTGTAGCAGCATCGATTCACTTTCAGGTTTAAGCAAATTAGGTATCGCTATAAATTCAAGCAATACATCTCAGCAAATGATTCCCCCTTCCTTTTACTGGATGGCTCTAACTTGTTTTCTTAAACTCCCCATATCTTTGCTACACGCTGTGCGTGCATTTATTAGGCATTACTTTTAGGCAAAAGTCTAAATTTTTTTATTAGGATTAGGAATAATTAAATGCTGCAAATGCTTAAAGATGATTATTAAGCTGTTAAATTATTCTTAATTTAACTTTAGTCGAGTTGACTATGAATGAGTTTTCTGGTTTGATTACTTGCCTGTAATACGTATTTCCGGTGTAATGCTAAGTCAGTGGATCTTCAAAGCGGAAGTCTAACATACAAGCAGATACTGTTCAGCAACGGATTCCGAGACTACCACTTTTGGACGATTTTACACCGAAAAGGGGTGTCAGGCAATGAGTCATATGAGCGCATTTCCGGAGTTCTTTGTTAGATCACGCTCAGCAAATGTAAACATTACTCTTCCATTCTTCACTTTCCCTTTATTTTGATGAAAATAACTCCGTTCGGCGCATGCGCAAAAGCGCAGAGGGTTTCCGAATCCGTTGGTATACAATAAAGTCAAGGTTTTTAATGTAAGTAAACAAGCTAGAAAACTTGTCCATAATAAAGCATTTATTTTTATATATCAGCCTGCTCATTGATTACTACTCGGAATTTTTAAGACTAAACACATGATATGAATATCAACAGTAACTCAGAACGTAAGGCTAAGCGCATATAGGCAATTCCTTCCGCAACTAAACAGTTTAGTCGGATTGCCTGCACCGCGCGATTTCACGGCGACTAAACTGTTTAGTTGCGACGGGTGCGCATACATGCGATTTTTAATTTCTTTCGATTCTCCATTTTTGGATGCTCTGGCTGTCTTTTCACGCACAGCGCACGCGCTGGGAGCTCCAAAATGATTTTTTTATAGTGATACAATTTAGTTTTTCTCAAATTCATTTTCAGCTAACACCCTCCCACGAAGCTATCATTTCAATTATTAGACTGAATGGTGAACTTTCGTTTTCATTGATTTCTTTCTTTATCAAATGCTTTGATGATCATTACTAGTAATAGGCGAGTTCTGTACATAAGCCTATAATTCGAATTTATTAGGTTAATTTTAGGTCAAAACTGAAATCGTGCTCATTTCTGAATTGTTTTCGTTAGTTAAATATACGTCCGTATCTTTTAAGTGCCAGCGAATTATCTTTAAGGCCTATAATTAACTCAAGAACTCGCTCTTAGCTCCTGTTCTATGTATTTAATTAAAAAATAATTACATAATTTTTGCACTCTAGGTGCTGTACATATATTTCTTTATTTAAATTACTTTTTTATTTATTGGAATAACTAATATTTCTTTATACATCAAAATTATTTACTGTTTATTAATTAATTACGTAATATTCATTAAAACTTTAAAATAAATCTTTATCTCTTGTGTTTGTTTTTAAACCCAATTTTTCTTAATTCGAACTTTTGGATACATCTAATTTTCATTGTGGATCCCTCAGTTTCAAATTAACCAAATTCGAATTTGATATCAATATTCAATTTAAAAATAGTTCGCGGTATTTATCAAAGTACATCAGTTTTTTCAGAGTAAAGTAGCCGACTACTACTCTACTGATAATAAAGGAGAATGTGTGTGTGTGTGTATCTTGGCACTCTACAGGCCAGACCACTGGACTTAGAGCCACTAAATTTGGCACAAACATACTTTGGAGGGTGGGAATGTGCACCTCGGAGCCCTTTTTAAAAATTTTAATTAGAATTTTAATTAAATATTAAGCGAAATTTTGGCGTTTTTCCTTTATAACTTCCGAAAATATTACAGCATAACGCCATCTTGAAAGTGCAAAAAATTACATTTTCAATGATATCAATTAAGTTGCCGTACAATATTTTCTCTAATTTTAATGAATTTTTAAAAATATTTTTTGGCATAATTTACAACAATACTTTTCATTGTTGCAACGCAATTCAAACCGTTTTCATTGTTTAAACAAACATTTAATTGCGTGTTTCTCCATCATTGTTGAAAGATAAGGCAATATCTTAAAGTTTAATGTTATGTTTTAATCAGCACATTTTCATCCAGTTAATATGAGGCTGGAAGTAAAATGTGCCGCGCCATTTTAAAGTTAAAATCTAATATATATTTTGCAAGAGGAATAAGAGTGAAGTTGATGCCAACAATGTGCAGTTTGATGTTGCATGACACAGCCAGTCACTTGACTCTATTAGGGATGTTCATGCAGACAACGAACAGAACAGGTGTAAATCTACGGAAAGAACATGGATTAAATGTCTATCACAATTTGAAATTGTTAAGGGAACCATGTATATTAAATCATGGATAAGAGATTCCATTGAAATTATATTCCCGATGAACAAGCTAGTCGCCGAAGATGGCTAGTACACAATGAATACGAAAAACATAGAATGCGACACGATTCTAAATATCACTAGCTCATTCCAAAAAGTGCACATCACTATAATTAAAATATTTTGTCTATTATTGAAGTATATTGAGTAAGTAAATGTTTCATATTTAACAAATGTTAAAAAAAATGTTTCATAGTTTTCAAATGTTTATAGCACAGGTCACATGAGTTAGATTAAGTTTGCCCAAGTGACAGCTTCTCTTGTGACTAAAAATTTTATTTTCACTGAAATTTTGAAACGTAAAATGACTACGTTTTCATTGAAGTCTTTTAAAAAGTCCTATTCAATGATATCTCATTCATCGCTTAGTTGAGAAAAAGGGATGTTGACAAAGAGAGATAAATAATATAAAGGATAAAATTAAAATTACTGATTTCAAAGCATCTGAAATATCTACTAAGAAAATACCAATTGAGCTAATTAAAATTATGTAATAAAACACATGCATTATTAATAAAAATGGAGTAACAATTATTAAAAGTATGCAAATTTATTATTTATTTTAAAAGTAATAACTGATAATAAATATAGCGCAAGTCTTCTTTCTAAACACTCAATCAATAATTCCATATTAATTCTAATAATCTCAGCCATTTTGAGAGCTAAATTATTTTAAGAATAGCGCACGCTTCTTTAAAACGCCGTTAAATAAAGTTTCGCGCCAATTTCTGAGCTCGCTTTGTGACCTTCACACCTTGAATGAACAGAGCAGAGCAACTATTTAGTTGAATGTATGCGCGCTCCAGTAGAAACCCATGTACTTTACGATAGTTGTGCGATTCTTTAATCAAAAGACGATCGCTGTGGTTTTACGACTGTTTAGTTGCCGAACTATAAAGTTGCATGTATGCGCACTCTAACTTGAGCCCATGGTCTTTTAACATGCAACTAAACTGTTGCCCGATTAATAATTGCATGTATGCGCATAGCCTAAGTACGCACAAAGCTGTTGTGTAATGTTTTTACACACTTTCATTTAACTTGACTTGCTCCATGTTTGTAAAGATGGAGTCCTATATTTGATTTTTCACTCGCTTCTCTGTGTACTAGAGATTTCAAATTTTGTATATACTTGTATGTTCTCGGCAAACTTTAATGTTTTTAGAACTTAATTATCAGTTAATCGATTAATTTAATTTTTATTCTATACGAGGGGCAGCACCTGGCAGCGAATCTGAGAAAAATTGATATCAAGATTCTATCGTATGTGCAATAATAAATTAAAGTCTAAAATTAAAAATAATTAAAACAAAAACTGTTCTACTTTTTACTACATTAATAAAAGTGTGTTTTCAAAAACTTTTTTTTATTTATGTTAAAAGCTACAAGAATAACACAACAAACATATAGTAAGGAGCATTTCGGGGTATTAACTCAAAAATGAAAAAAAAAGTTGGTAAATCTATACTATACTAGGACTATAAACGTTAAAAGCGCCTTTTCTTCACGCTTTCTAACTAAAAATCTGCAACTGAAAGCTCTGTGCAATCCGTGCGTTGCTGCCAACGTCCAGTGGAGGCACAGCCCATTAGGGTCGCAAAGCTGCAGCACTCCCTGAAATTATTTTAAAAACTTGTATTTACGTTTTTAATCTTATTTGGTTACTTTTTCCATTTTGAGAATTCGATGATAAATGTAAATGGAAAAATAGATAAAAACAGCGAAAGAAGTTAGAAAATGAATCAACAAACAGGAGAGACACAGGCTGGGGCTGCAAACTGGATAGCTCTCAAACGCAACGAAATTCGCTCACTCACATAGTTAAGGAGACTGATGCTTTCTACCCTTGTACAAAGCGCAGAATTGAGCTGGCATTTTTACAGCTCTGGTTTGGCGCTGTAAAAATCACAGCCCTGATTTTTTTTTGTTAGCTTCGTTTTCATATTGCCTTGGTTGAATACATATTCGGGGCCTTTTGTTATAAGTCATGCATCGGAAAAAATATTTGGCGATAATTTTCTAAAATACAGTTCAAATCATTTCAATTAAACATTTTGGGCTACTAAGGATAAAACTGCTTTTTTTTTATTATAGCATTTCATTTGTTTTCTTTTGAGAAATATTTTTTTTTAAGCACTGGTGGTTTCTGAACTGACGAACCGCAACTGCGAAGGTCAAAAATAGAAACGCTACTCCGTGGCAATCAATTTTTCCTCTGCCAAAGAGCAGCTTCTGATAGACACCAGAACGACTGACGACATACTTAAAAGCATTCTGCTTTTTCACACTGTAACATTCCGTTTTATCACTTTCTCATATACGAAATACACTAAAAGAAAGTATTGTAATCGTCAAAAAATTCGATTTCATTTTCTCATTTTTCAAAAATTCTATCTTGTCACTCTGTCTTGGACAAGTTCAACTCAAAAACGCACCGAGCTCGACGGAAGAAATTTGAAATGTGATCTTTACACTACAACTGTAGATTTCTATCGAATTTTATACGAAATCCATCTACGGGCAGTGTATCTGTTCGTCCGTGGACGTGTGGGCACGATAATTCACAAACGCAAAGGGATCTATGGATGAAATTTGCCATATGGTTTTATCGTCAGAATTCTATGTATCTCGATCAAATTTTGGACCAAATCTGCTAATAGGTTAGCAATTTGTTAGTATGTGCATTCAAGTCAGTGGCGTAGCTGAAGGGGCGGAGGGGGCGATCCGCCTCGGGTGGCACTTCGAAAGGAGCGGCAAAAACAGACATGCAGGAAAGCAGATTTATAATAAAAAAGAGTAGCGGCAACGATTCATTCATTGTATATATAAAAAGAAATTTACAATTAATTCGTATTTTTCGCCTTTTATCGATAAATTGCGAATCTGTGAAAGAAAGACTGGTGGTGGACACTCGATTTCGCATCCTTTTTTCAGAGATCGAAGGAGTGAACCGACGAATTACATTACTAATAAAATGTTTATTCCTGGAATTTATTATTATTTTGAGATTTATGTGCCGCGTGTAACTAGCAAAGGAAGAGCTGCATGTTGCAAGTTCGCGCCGGGTGGCAAAAGTTGCAATCATGCCACTGATTAAAGTGTATATGAACACGACAACTCGAAAACGGAACGATATAGATAAATGAAATTTGGTAAGTGATCCTGTTATCAAAATTGTAGCTCTGTGCAGGAATGGGGCTAGAGTTTGCCAGATGTGGGGGGGGGGGCATTTTCCCGATGGGGGCATGAACTGTTGTACGGGCGACAAGTGTAATGAAATTGGTCTCAAATTTTCGCCAGATTATTATTGATCAACTACAGTTGAATACCCAGTATAAAAATTTTTCCCGACGGGATACAAAATTTCCACCCGATGGGGTGGGGGGCACAGCATCCCCTGTCCCCAATCTGGCGCCAGCCCGGCTTTGCGTCCTCGTTATTCATAACCTACTACAAAGCACAAAATGCACCGTATTGTGTACATATAAGAGATAATAGGAAGAAAACGTTTCCTCTGTGAAGGAGCAACGTCTTGAAACTCATAATTCTGATAGATACCAGAATGGTTCACGATGTTCTCACAGCCAGAAGCCCTCTCCATCAGTAGCATTTCATTTTTCATCAGCCGAAGAGATCTAGCTAACAAAAATATCAGCGACAGCGTTATTTCAAAATGAAGCAATTCATCTCGCTATCCAAAATATTTTGTTCTGCAATAGAGATGGAAATAAATTAAATTAAAAACATTTTTTAGAAACACGCTTTTATTAGTACACTAGGCTGCAGAATTTTTTCTATTTTAATTACTTTCTACTTTTTCGTACGAAGTATACAAAGAGAAAGTATTGTAATCGTCAAAAATTTCGAACTCAAGATTTTGACGAATCTCCACTTAGAATACGAGAAAGTTCAGGAGAGATCACACCCGCTGGTTAATCTTGATATCATTGTTTCTGCACTCACAACCAGGTGAACCCATTGGTACAGAACCAAAATTTAATTAGTTGTTAATTGATGATTATGTTCTGAAAATATTAAAATAGTGTATTGTCAGCGAGAACACACAAGTGTAAAAAATTTGATTACTCGAGCACGTCAAAAAGTGAGTTGAAAATTGATTACAAAATTCTATCTTTACAAATATGGAACAAGTCAACTTAAATAAAATTGTTTAAAGATATTTTCTTGAGATAATAGATTCCGAAGCTGTCGCCAGAAAACATCAAAATGACGAAATCAAAAATAAAAAGCTTTTAAAAACATTTTTTTTATTAGTCTACTAAAAGGCAAATTTTATTATTGTTTTAGTTAATTTCCACTTCTAGATCCTTAATCTAACATTCATTATTATAAATATCGAGTTGAACAAGGATAAAGTAAGGCATATTTATGAAATTAATAGCTAATTTCAAAAATCCTTTATTGCTTACTTTCAAAGAATTGAAAGATTTTTAACTTATTAAATACAGTTATTGGTCGAATGAATTAGTTGGTTCAATATTTTATTGGGCCGTTTTAACCGAATTACAGCCCGTAGTCATTTAGGCATAGATTCTACAAGATATTGATGTGCATCAAAGTTCGGAGAATACCAAACGTTGGACAAACAAAGATAAAGGGTGTCTATTCTTTATGGCACAGGAGATTGCTTCTGGATGTGTCTTTCCAACATTTCCCAAAAGTTCTCTGTAGGGCTCAGATCTGGACTTTGAGTTGAGGACCTAGATATATAACGGAATTAAACATCATGCTCACAAAACCACTATTGAACAGTTACTAGTACGCAGTGGATGGTGATATTATCATCCATAAAAGTCAGATGCAGGGTGAAACTGAAGCGTTGCAGGATGGACTTGATCGGTTAGAATGCTCATGAAAACCTTTGATTACATCCTATTTCCGGAAACAACAAGGGACCAGTATCAAACCAGTAGAACATAAGTCACACCACGATACACCCAGCAGAACTTGGTGGAGCTCACATGTGCCATGTGATTTTACATAATTTCGCCTGTTATTTGTTTAAAAAGTTCTAGAACTTTTTAAATATTTCCCAAATGTAAATGAGTTATGCCATTTGCCGCAGAACGCGTTTCATCCGACTCAAATACCTACAGAGTATGCCCATAACTCGTGGTTACAGGCCTTCAAAACTGCCCGTCGCGGGCATGATGACAAGGAGGTGGTTCACAGGTCCCTCATGGTTGCCAAAATATCGAATGCTGGTATTTCCAGAACTCATTTTTTCCCTTTGCTCATGTGACTTTTTCCTCAGATGCAGAATTTGCTTAAGAGCCAGTGATTCCCAAGTTCTGAAGAAATGCAACGACGAAGGCACGGAAGGAAACATCATTGTAAGAACGATGGTAAAAATGCAAAGTTGCACAGGGTATAGTTACTTCGAAGGAAACACAAATAAACAGGTTTTATCTGTATTCATTCATCTTTAACAAAATAAGTCCCGGAACTTTTCGAACCTTTCGATAAATGTTCATGGGTTTCGAATTCACTCAGTGACGCACTGGGTCTGAAAATATTGGTTGTCAGGAGTCAATGGGGACCCACTCATATCTACAGTGCCATAATATATATTTTAAATACAATAAATTAAAGCTAATAAGTTACTATAATGCATTCCTAATCTAGAAATCTGTTATATATATATAATTAAATTTACAAGTATTATACATATTATTCGAAGTGAAATTTATGACTGAATTGGAAATAATTTTGGTAGGAGTATAGCATATTCTATATTTGGAACTATACTATTATTTTGTAAATTTTTTAACCAGACTGAAAATTAAGTGTCAGAAAGCATAGGAACTTTGCCATAAAAAGAGTTCTTTCCTTTCCGTTTCTTGCACACATACATGTCCTGGGGGCCCATATTGACTTATGTGCAAGTGGGCCCACTTGCCATCTGGCAACCTGACCAGTCCGCCACTGAATTCACTGGTCAGTACCTTTGCGAGTAGTTAAAAACTTTTAAATGCATTGTATCTCACTCTACCTGAATTTCTAATTCATTTTCTTCCAGTGCCCTTGGTGATACTCGACTGCTCAGAACTATGGTTGTCTTCAGAAACTGCGAGCGAAAAGAAGACATCACACATTCGCAAGAGATCCATTTCTTCACCAGCCCGGGAATCCTGTCAGAAACCCGTAAGTTTCTATCTTTACAGTTTGCTTCTATTATTATTTTAAGTTGCAAAACACGTTGCTTTGTTTGCTTGCACACCCAATTTTAAAAATCAGCAAAACCATGTAGACGATATTAAGTTAGCCATTGCTTGCTGAAATTTCGTGAGTGAAAATTTGGCTTTATAAGTCTTTAAAAATTTACATTTAAATTATTATTTTCGTTTCATAGCATGATCACAACTTCGGCCAAATATGAATGCCAAGAGTCAAATTCATGGATGACCAGCCCTTATTAGAACAAGATGTTCTTCAATATTGCTACGATATCTTTACGATACTATATAGCATTCAGAATATTGTTACAAAATCGTATTGTGGGTGTACGTGAATGCAGTCCAATAAGCAGGATTTAAAAAATAAAGCTCTTTATTTTACAAATATTCTAAACAAGGAAACTTAGCACAAGTATTAACACAGCACTAGTAAAAATTCACAACAGAGACTACCAATAAATCTTAACACAGCGCTCAAAGGTTTCTTGTCAGCTCACCAGCTTGCTTGCTGATCAAACTCCAACTCACTCTTTTTGGCTTGAGAGCTTGCTTTTATACCTTTCAACAGGAAGTGACTTCATTACGTAGGAAGTGATGTAATCTCTATAAAGTTCATGAAACCAGTAGAAATAGGTGGAAAGTTCGATGTCCTTCTAGAAAATTCCTTTTGTCGCCAACTTTGCCGCCAAATCGTCAAAATGGTCGCCAAATTTATCTCCAAGTCGCCAAGATTAGCATCTCAGAGAAACGACTTTATAGCTTTGTAACATTGCTCCCCTCTTCACAGACTGCACGTCCCGGCAGTCTCATTACTTAGGACTATGATCAGTGGCCCTGTATGGAGCTAGCCAATTTATATGGATGACTTTTGGCTTGGCATCGGGCGACCTCTGTACTCTGTAGACAACATCGTTCAATTTCTTGACAACAGTACATGGTCCTTCCCAGTTCTGTTGTAACTTGGAACTCAGGCCTCTTCATCGCTTCGGGTTATACATCCAGACTAGATCTCCCTCCTTGAAATTATAGTCTGTTGTTTTGGAGTCGTAACGAGTCTTCATTCGTTCCCTGGACAGTTTAACTTGCTCTCCGGCAGATGCCTGTACACTTTCCAAATGTGCCTCTGAATTAGTCGGCGATGAAGACGTATTCCTCGGTCTTCCAAACAGAATATCACAGGGGAATCTTAGCGTTCGATGAGAAAACGTCTCTGCTGGAGTCCTTCCAGTTACTGACTTTCTTTGTTCTGTTTTCGGCCCTTTTCGGGCTCAGCAAGCTTAGCATTCCCTGCACCATTTCTCAACGTCGGCGCGAAGTCGGTCCCAGTAAAATCGCTCCCGAGTTTTACGCAAAGTTTTCATGACTCCAAAATGTCTTCCCACTTGTGTTGTCTTGAGTATCTCGCAGAACTTCTTGAATTCTGCAATTCGAGAGAATTAGTTGTCGTCGATAAAAGCCTCCATCATTACTCTCCCACTTACGATATAGAACACCATCTTTAAGATATAAGAAGTTCCAAAGGACCCAATATCGTTTGGTTGCAGGACTCTCACGAGCTATTTCTTGCCAAGATGGTCGATCCGCCGAATTTAGTTTCATCTTCAGAATTGGTCTAATATCTGGATCTTCCAGCTGTGCTTTTTGTATCTCACTTAAAGAGCATCTGTTCTCAGTTGTCATGGTTAAGGCTTCCACAGAAATATGTGTTTCCATTCTGAACTTCTTTTCAGCATTCGAACAAGGTTCGCACCCTTCAAAACAGAGTCGTCGAGAGAGAACATTCTTTCCATCAGAGGTTCTTTTGCGATGTTGTGTACTTCCTGAAAACAAAGAAATTTTCTCCGATCCTGTTCGTATCTCGTTCTTCTCCAGGTCTACCGTAAATTTAAATTTTTGTAGAAAGTCCAGGCCGAGAATACAGGAAACGGTGATATCAGCTACGTAGACTCTATGTTGAAATTTTCTGGATCCACATTCGATTGAAGCATCAAGTTTCCCTTGTATCTTTGCTTTTTCACCTGTGACAGTCTTAAGGATCAAATTTGGAGCAGTGTAAATAAGTCTTTCCTTCACTTTACGGGCGATGACTGCTCTTAAAAGAGTTATATTCGTGCCTGTGTCCACCAAAAACAAACACGGGATATCACAAATCGATCCTTCCAGATAGAGTCCATTTCCCCTCCGCTAAGTGCAGAAACTTTCAGTCCTTTTTCAGGGGATTTATTCAAAGTAGGTATCTTTCGTTCCGCAAGACGACCGCAAGTCACTTTTCTTCAGTAGACGTCATTCAGTTGGCATGCCCTCTGTACATGCCCCTTCTTAAAGCACTTCCGACAAGTCACGTTCGGATTTCGCCGAGGAGCTTTCTGTTCAGCAGCAAGACTGTTCACTAATTTTTACAACGCTTTCAACAGAGATTCAAATTTATCATCTCTTTCTTTCCAAGTGTCATCGTCTGTCTCCATTGACCTTGCGTGTATAGAGATCTTCGAAGCAGTTTTCGCAGATTCAAATTTCATGACAGATATTCAAATTTCATGACATTATATGCCAAGGCCGATTTCAAATCCGTAAAGTCCATTAACCTTGTTGAAAGTTACGTTTCTTCGTCTCTGATGGCATCGACGAAGAACTGGACCGCTAAACTTTCCAGAACATCCAGAGGGCACTCGGCGTAGGCCAGGCTCATGAGTCGTTCCACATCGACAGCCAATACTTGAAGGCTTTCTCCTGGCTTCTGTCTTCTTGTTTTCAGTTCAGTTCTATAAAATTGCCTCAGGTGACTGTCTCCAAATCTAGATTCCAAAGCTTTCTCGATGGTCGTTAGATCTGTCAACTTATCAGCTGGAATTCCTTGAAGAACCTCCGCCGCTGATCCTCGGAGCGATGCCACAAGTTGACTGGCTTTCACAAAATCCGTCCATCCATTTGTAGAGCTCACAACGTCAAACCGAGTCTTGAAGACTGTCCATGATGATTGTCTGTCAAATGTCAAGGATTTTATAGTCGGTCTGGGATGCATGAATTCTGGACTTGCCGAGAAACTAAATTGGTCTATCCTCAACTTCACTAAGCCTCCTCTCAATCTCGCCGATCTTCCGTTGAACTTTGTGCTCCACATCCTCAATCTTCCCTTTAACTTCGCTCTTCATGTCCTTGACCTTCATTTGAACTTTTTCCTCTACTTCATCAATTTTCCTCTGGACCTCGCCCTTTACTTCGTCAATCAATCCTTTCATTTCTTCTTGTCCTTTCTCCATTCTCTCTTATCCGGATCGCATTTCTTCCTGCCCAGCTTCCATTTTCTGCTCCAATCCTGCCATCATGACAAACAGCTTTTCAAATTGTTTATCCATAGATCTGGTCAAAGGTCCGGTCTCTGGCATTCACAGTAAAATCAAAATACCCCACTTCTGACACCAAATGTTACAAAATCGTATTGTGGGTGTACGTGAATGCAGTCCAATAAGCAGGATTTAAAAAAATAAAGCTCTTTATTTTACAAATATTCTAAACAAAGAAACGTAGCACAAGTATTAACACAGCACTAGTAAAAATTCACAACAGAGACTACCAATAAATCCCAACACAGCGCTCAAAGGTTTCTTGTTAGCTCACCAGCTTGCTTGCTGATCAAAATCCAACTCACTCTTCTTGGCTTGAGAGCTTGCTTTTATACCTTTCAACAGGAAGTGACTTCATTACGTAGAAAGTGATGTAATCTCTAGAAAGTTCATGAAACCAGTAGAAATAGATTGAAAGTTCGATGTCCTTCTAGAAAATTCCTTTTGTCGCCAACTTTGCAGCCAAATTTATCGCCAAGATTAGCATCTCAGGGAAACGACTTTGTAGCTTTGTAACAATATCGAGCAACATCCTGGAGATATTGTACAATATTTTGAGTTAGCAGAGGCCATATACTATACGACATAACGATTTCAAAATTCATTCTGTTTTGGAATTTATGAAACTAAAAACACCAAAATTTTTTGTAAAAAAATAAAGACGTCCGATTCGAAGCGAACTGTTTCAACGAGCAGCATGCAATCCAACTCGACACATCTCAAGGATTCACCAAACCCGAAAGCAACTTTTTAGACATTTCGCGTTGGTAAACGACGAAAATTCAATTCCGTCTTTTCTGGTCGAAGATGTAAATCTGGTCAATTAAAATATTTCAAAACTATTATTGCTAATGCTTTAAAAATCTACGATGAGCTGAGAGCATTTTATATCCGAGAACTCTTTCATAAACAGCAGTTTAAAATTGAATTGCCCAATTGAAGACATTGAGCAACGACAACCACATTAATATTCCTAAATAATTTCAACAGAATTTTTCAAAATTTTGGAACTTCCTTTTTTCTAATTTTGTTAATACCACATCCCTCAATTAAATCACTCACCTAAAACTAAATTTTAAAAATCTTTTCTCTTTTCGACATAATAATTATTAGATTTCATATCCCAAATTCTGATATTTTAACGTTTTTCCCGCTGCAGACAAGTATTTCGCGAGCCTGAAATTTGATTATAAATAAAAAAAATGAAGGATAAATATTGATAAATAAAAATTGATTAAAAAATATTGCACTATTAAATTTTTTGCGTAAATAAATACGAAAGTAACATCCCTATGTGTATTTATTTTGACCTTATAGTTTTATGATTTTTTTTATTGTTCAGTCGCAATTGAATTGTTGAATGCAAGAAAAATAATCAACATTTATTTGGAAGTTTTATTTTGAATAAAAATTAATTGAAAATTAGTAATCTCTTTCTTAAGTCTTACCTACATCAAATAAAAAATCTTATTATTATTTTTATTGACTAATAACTAAATTATTCAAAATTAATTAGAAAAGGCAAAATTTAAGACATGCCGAAAGAAATCATTGCGCAATGTAGGATGTTACAGCACTACAATGCATGAGCCATAGGGGACCTGTAACCTACCCTATGATGTAATAATCAATAACACAAATATATATTATATCCTATTAAAGGTCCCCAGTATCACAAAGATTATCTAATATTGCAAGGTATCCTGTGATATTACTCAATATTTTGCAACAGCTTCAGCTCCTCTGGGCTTGCTGAATTGAGTAAAAAGCGTCTTATCTTGATGAGGAAGTGATTTCTCACCTTGACACTTTCAGAGCTGGTTAATCCTGATTTTTTACAAATCTTTTGTTATTGTGCAACTTACTGGAAATGATGATCCATTGTTTCAGTTAAAAAAAAAAAAACTTCAATTGAAAGGCAACATAACAATATACACATGTACGTGAATGTCTCAATTTTTTTTCAAAATAACTTGCATATTATTTCTGTTGTCAACATTCTTTTTCCTCAACTAATGCAAAGCCAAAGGCGATGAATAAGGCATCAATGGACGAGATTTTTTACAGACTTCTAATGTAGCATGCTCAGTTTACATTAAAAAAAGGTTTTTTTAAATTAATTTATAAGAATTTTTTTTTAAACCATGTCCATTATGGTGAAACGACAATCTAGAAATAAATTAGCCCTAAGGATACGAGCGCGCAACGCCAAGGCGCGCTTTCTCAATGCTATCCAGTCGCGCATTTTAGGCCAGTGAGAGGTTTCGTCTGCGAAAAGTTGAACGCGGCAGTTATGAATATGCAGTCCATTTTGCCTAATTATGGTATTTTGAAAATTAGTACAGTAGAATCCGAACTAATTGGGGCTGACCTCTGTTCGGATTCTGAAAAATCCAGATTATCCGAAAAATTCGCTAAAATACTCTTGATATGCCAAATGCAGTAGAGCAGTGGTTCCCAACCTTTTTGGTTGTGCGGACCACCTGTTGTATAAAAAATATTTCGCGGCCCACCAATTAAATAAACTAGTAAAAAAATGCAGATACATATAATACATTTATATATTATATGCACGTATATGTCAGCAATCAGTAAAGCTTACTGTAAAAGGATTAAAAATATAATGTTTATGAATCCAAAAAATCAGTGACGACTCTTGAAGCCTCCTTGACTTCGACTGTTGCGGGTCTATTCTGGTACCTCCGGTTGGGTTGGGAGACGTTACTTTTTCCTCACGTTAACAACGGGAAAAGTGACGTCTCCCAACCCAACCGGGGGC
>BGPR01008731.1:0-42260 GCA_013235015.1 Araneus ventricosus | reverse complement strand
TTGATTAGCGTTCCGCGGCCCACAGGTTGGGTACCGCTGCAGTCGAGAGTTAACTTTGAGTGCTCTGTGAAAGAGTACGCCAAGCAGGTTTAGTTCCTTACGTTAAAAGAAGATAACCGGATTTTGTTTGTACTAATTAAAGTGCTGTATTTAATCTTAAATACCAATTCAAATGTTTCCATTAAAATACGAGGAAACATTAGCTTTGTTTCAGATTCCTAATTTTAGAAAATTAAAAAAAGATGTTCGGATTATCCAAAATTTCCAGGTGTTTTACTGTATTAAAAACAAAATCAGCTGTTTTCCAGTGGCGGACCAAGAGGGGCAGAGATGTCCCGGGGGCCACACTTAGGAGGCGCGAAAGGGACAAAATATTATTATCAGTTTTTAATATGAAGAGGGGTGAGAAATAATATCACAATTCCTCTGGCCCCATTCACTCTTGCTAAGCCACTGCAGGGTGGAAAGATTACATGATAGCCGGTTTCGCTTACGGTCGCTACGCCACTGGATGCTTGTCAGAATACGGAGAGAGGGGGTTGCCTGTTTTAACCTGCAATGCAAGCGTCTTCTGCGTGCATTGGAGTAGTGACATGGGGAAAGGGGCGTATGGACAGTAGCGTAGCGAGGGTGAATGCGTGGGTCATAATGCGATTTTTTCGCCCCTTCATCGTATCCGATTGTAAAAAGTGACAAAAACTTAAAGCGGGAGATTCACCGCTGTTCCACTCCACAATTTTTGGAACACGGGAAGGGAAACCTTTCGCCAATGTTAGAAACTGATGAAAATTGGCGCAGATAGACAGCGCTGTTGGAATTCAAACGAATTTGAAATCCATTGGAATGGAAGGCCATAAAAAGTGAATTTTGATTCTTCGAGGCGGCGATAAATCATCCGTGTGTATGTGGAGACCGTTGGGGAGGGAGAAAGTGCGTGGGAGTCAGTCTGGGACTTTGAACTTTCACAGAACAAACTTTGGAGCCTCCGTGAATGACCTGCCTAATCTATCAACCTCAATGGCCGGGCCCCCCCAACCTGTCTTGGGCTAAATGGGATGGACTTGATTTCTCGTGATTGCCCATCTTAAAGTTTTGTCAACATGGCCAGTGACGTAGTGAGGGCAAGTGGCAACCGGGAAATAATATGTATATATAATAATTTCGTATGATGTAGTCATTAAAGTAATAAAAAGGCAGAGTAAAGAGCTATTTTTTATTTATTTATCAATATATTGGAGAGTGGCGGATATACGACCATCTTATACGAGGTTTACAAGCCAAAAGAGAACGAAAAATCCCTGCATTCTCTCAGATAGGGAATTAACATATAGACACGTGATAAAATGAAGGGAATATTAGCCATTTTAGCAAATTATGTAGGTGTTTTAGGGAAAAGTCGGACGCCAACAAGTCGCCGAGTCATGATTTTCTGTGGGGGCTTGGAATAGAGTTAAGTATTCTTTTAATAATAACTATGTCAAAATGCGTGCTTTAATATACCTCCAGCGCGAGAAATAAAACGAAACTGGAGTTTAAGAAAAGTGATTTTGGAATACATTAGCATTGTACTAAGATTTTAAAATATATAATATTAGAATTTAAAGTAAAATTAAGTGAGATTATTACATATATATTTTTTTTACCCTGGTCGTTATCAGTGGCTTATCAAGCGTAAATGCAGTCCGGGCTGTGGCATTATTTTTAAGCTCTCTTATATTTTGATTTTAAAATAGCATAAACGAAGTAAGGTTTTGACTCCCATGGCGTCCGGGACATCCATTATCCCTCCGGTCGCTATGCCGGATGACAGTCGTAGAGGATGGTGGAGGCAAAATATGAGGTATACCTGTCACTTTTTGAAGCTAAATACGATTAGGGGGCATAAAAATCATATTACGATCCAGGCGCCACTTACCCCGGCTACGCTACTGTCTCATTAGCGGTTGCAGAATTTTAGCTGTAGATCGAAATGAGCTCCGATACTTAGGTCACCCAAATAACGTCAATAATAAAATTTCTAGGTAATCTGCATAAATTTTATAATTTATACATGGCTTTTGCTTGTATCGGCATCACGGTTATTTCAAATAAATAAAAGCAAATGGGTCAATATTTTCTTGAAAGGCATTATTACTTCAAAATTATTTTTAAAGATTTTGATTGGCGTTGCATATTTAAATTTATTGAATTGTAACTGTTGAAAGGTGATTTTGCTTGTTGTTATTGCTTTGCATACGGGCAGAAGAAGTTGAAGGTCAAAAACAATAATGTGAGGATATTTATTAAACTAGTTGATCCCGCGCAGATCATCTGCGCTTGGTTATATGCATACTATGATTTTTCTGAAGTTTCTAGAATCCAACTGGCGATTCAGAGCTGTAAGAAGAAAAAAAAGGGCGCCAAGTGGCGTAAGCATAACACAAAAGTAGCCAAAGTGCAATGTTCACAACAATAATCTCCATGAGGTTCATCTGAGTTTGTGAATCCACACGAGTTTATCTTCGCTGACTTAAACTAATTTGACGTTGATCTAAACCTTCTCTGGATCTTCATTTCTAACCGACTTCTTTTGAATAATTTCATCCAAAGTGTCATTATATTGTAAGAAATATTGTGAATTCTTCATCTTAAACTCATTTTCTTTTTCCAGAAAAAATTATTTTACATCAGAACGAATATAGAAGCAGTTATGACTATGAAGTAATACGTGAAGAACATTTGAAGCTAGAGAAAATTGTGATACTTGATATCTCACAGATTTCACACTTTCGAGGCGACATTCCCACGTTGTTTCTGACAGCGATTTTGGAGTAAGATATCTGAGAGGCTATTTAAATATATCCCAGCAGATTACAGAACTTGCAAAAATATTATTTATGCCTTATTAAGTAACAAAAAATGAATTTGCAGAGAAGATGATTTTGAAATGTCTCCAAGAACAAAATTCAAATTATGACTTCTGTAGTACTGTGCTTTGGAATTTTTTGCAGGAGAAGCACTTTTGCATCCTTTATGTAAAATCTCTCATATTAGATACGTTATAGTTAGGGTTACCATATTTTCTTTTGGTTGAAACCCGGGTACATCTAGGGGGTTCAAAGTATAGTATAAAATTCTAAAAGCTGCCTGCCAACCACCTTCTTTCATAACACTAGCACAGAGTTTGAAGAAGGGGGGGGGGGATAAGACGTCAGAATGCAAAGAATATACAATTTTTATAATCTTCGGTAGTTCAAAATTGCATTAATGAAAAACAGAATTCAAACAACACAGACAAAACTCTTAATTTTCAGTTTGAACTGGTAAACGGATAAAGAGACTGGATCCACTTTTTTCATTAACCATGGATGCAAACAATGAATTTTCTTTCATTGGCAGAATGACGTTTTCTCTCTCTCTTTTGTGAACAGACTCTTTATTACAATCAAATTTTTCTCTCGCCACATTCACTGGTGTAAATTCGGACATTATTCTGGACGTGAGTTTGAAATCCTGACGCATGTCAACCCTAGTTATAGTACTACCGTCCACACAGTTCCCCAAATATAATTACTCTTTTTCTAATAGGCTTCTCTGATAAATATAAAATTGAAGCCACCATTCGCTCATAAACAAATTTTACACTGAGTATTTCCTTTATAGTTATTACTTTCTCGTATACGAAGTATACAAAGAGAAAGTATTGTAATCGTCAAAAAATTCGAACTCGAGATTTTGACGAATCTCCACGTTTTAGACCTCCCTGAGTCAGAAAAACACAATTATGTCTGTCTGTGAACACGATAACTGGAAAACTATTAGAGCTACGGAGATGAAATTTGGTATGTGGTCTTTAAACATAAGTTGTAGGTTTCTATCACATTTTGGACAAAATCCATCAATGGGAAGTCTATCTGCTTGTATGTCCGCGGTCATGTGAACACTATAACTCAAAAACTTGAATAGCTAGATGGATAAAATTTGGTACA
Source organism: Araneus ventricosus (assembly GCA_013235015.1). Classification (NCBI taxonomy): domain Eukaryota; kingdom Metazoa; phylum Arthropoda; class Arachnida; order Araneae; family Araneidae; genus Araneus; species Araneus ventricosus. The sequence continues at coordinate 38,292 of BGPR01008731.1, read as the reverse complement.
CAGTTTTATCGTCATGAATGTAGGTCCGTATAAAATTTTGGGCCAAATCCGTCAAAGGGTTGACTGTCTGTCGGTCTGTATAATCGCATACTTGTTCAGTTTTGAAACTAACTCCTTGCGCATGCCTACTGGTGGCAATGCCTGTGCAAAGAAGGGACGCTCCGAAAACTTGGCAGTTTGCCAAAAACCAATTCTGGCGCAATTTTGTAAGGAAGCAAACATTTAGGGAGTCTCGCCAGGTCCTGTTGCGCAAAAGAATGCGCAGGGGATTTGAATTTGTTTTGATCCTTCAAACCACGCGTGGTTCCAACTTTGGTTTACTTGCGACGGAAGTTTATTTGACGTCTTTTATTATTCTAGTTTTCTCTACATGTGTTAGGAGTATACGAGAAAGTTTAGGGGAGACCACTCCCGCAGGTTTTTCATGTTCTCTGTCATAGTGTTTCTCAGTTTAAAATTCTTTTTGAATTGTAAATGATATTCTGGTCTTTCAGGACTTTGTAATCGCGAACTTGAATGAAATTCAGTTATTTAGTCCAGTTAAACACAAAGAAGTGGTATTTTAAGAGTGCCACAATGTGGCATATTTGTATTTTGATGAGAGTAACCATACCAGGATCACTGATATCGACATTTCGTTTTCAACTCTGTTGATCCTGGGATCTCGGACTAATTCATCTAGTTCTTTATTCGACGTAGACAAAAAAAATCCAGTCTATATGATTCCCTCTGCTTCATAATTATATTTCCATTTTTCAGTTTTCTTATAATGAATTTTCTCTTTATTAAGACGAAAGCTGTCTTTATAGGACTGTTTTCGAGGATGTCATACGGCCCAATTTGATTTCCGCGATTTTGATTTTTCAATAACTGTTAATTATATGCTTCTTCAGTTCATTGCACATTTTCGGGTTTTTTTAAAATTTTTCATTGAAGTTCCTCTCGTTTTCAGCATTTTTTTTCTTTTTCTATGTTTTTCTTAAATTTATCAGATCCACACATATATTTCCTTCCAGAATATCTGTCTCTATTAGTCATGTTTCGAAATTATCCAAAACTAAAATTAAAATCAGTCTTTTTTTAGCAGTCTGGTTACAATGGAACATCAATGTAACCATAATGTAATATTATTACAATGAATATAACCACAATGAAATATATTTAGTAAATTTCAATAATATATTAAACGTTTATATTTCCTTTAAATACGAATATTTTATTTATTTCCCCACCTAGTGATGAAAACGTACGGTATACTGTCAGCTTTACAACGCAAGTATAATGAAACACATTGTTTTTACATTCTTCATTCTGTTTTGGCTATGTAGAGAGATTCAAATCTACCAACCTTGCCTTTCATTGGTCGATGTTAAATGTACATAAATCGTGTCATTGTATTTAAATGGACATATATTTGAATAAAAATAAAAACAAGGAGGCTTTTTTAATTTGCATAATCAGACAGCTGCGAAGGGCCTAGTGCGGTCGCACACCCCCCTCCGGCCGGCCATGGTAATACCTAACATGATTAGAACCGGAGGATACCGGTTTTGTTTCGTAAAAAAACCGATGGTTGCCATCGGCAAAAGAGAAATTAACCTCTTTCCTGTAACACGTACGTTTAGCGTTTTATATGTATAGATATTCACCGCTGGTTCACCGGGATTATTGCGGTCGAAAATTTTATGTAAAATCTTTTATGCGTAGCTTGGTCTCAATGGCTTCCTCAGCAAAGTAGTTTTAAATTTTGTATTGTTATAAATTTGTAAAACAGATTTTCTTGCTATATTAGTCTTGTAGCTGGAAAGGATGTTTTACAGGGATTGGATGGAAGCCAATGACCCCCGACATTAGCAGACATTCATTGTTTTTTTTAAGTTTACTGAATTCTGGTTATAAATGTTTGCAGATTTCGCATTAATCGGTGGATTTAACAAAGATCGACAACCTTCTGTAGTCAACCTTTTTCAAGTAAAATCATGCTGAGGGGGCGAAAAAATATTATGCCCCAGCGACATTTTACCCTCGCTACGCCATTGCATGCTGTTGATGCTTTCTATAAAGCTGAAAAGTATCATTAACCGTTTTTCTCACAATTTATATTCGCATAGCGGATATCGGGTAGTAGTATATTAGTAAAATAAACATCATAATTACCGATCATTTAAAATATGGAAAATTATGTAAGTCATCATAACAAATAATATGTATTCCCACAGAACAGAGGGTAAAAAATTCAGGATTTTGTGGGATCTTTATTGAAGCATTCCAGTTTCTAGTCCAGTATTCTATAGGAATTATGCACTTTTCAGGGGTCCAGTATTTTGTGCAAAAATTATTCTACTTAGAAATATATTTACTTTTGTAAATTGTTGAAACAGTAAAAACCCGGGAATCCGAACTAATTGGGGCTGACCTCTGTTCCGATTCCGTTGAATTCCGAATTATTCGATAAAATACTCTTGATATACCAAATGCAGTAGAGTATCGACTCTGGACGCTCTATGAAGGCGTACGGAAATAGCACTCCATTAACACGGTACAGTGGCAAACAAGTTGAGGGTAAAAGGAAGATATCAGAGTTTGTTTCTACTAATTAAGGTGCTGTATTCATTCTTAAAGGCCACTTCAAATACTTTTTTAAAGTTAGGAATAAACACTAGTTTTGTTTCTGATTCATAATTTTTATTTTTCCTTCATTTTTCAGTAAATAAAAAAAAAAAGGGTGTTCGGGGTTCTACTGTGCCTTAATCAAATTTTCAATAAGACCAATTACGGCAGTAAATTTCAGCGCATCTCACGGTGAATTTTAAGACAGTATTTTATTTCTCAGCATATGTTGTCCCAACATTTATTCTGTAACACTCGACTAGCCTTCAATGTTTCACTATCATGAACCATGTGGCAAAGAGTCGGTTCTTCAAGTAAATATGAGGAGAAGTAATATCTGGAGACCATTTCCGCATCAACGCCATTTCATTAAAAATTAACTACTGATTCACATCTTGCTTTTATCAATTAGTTGTGCCATCTATTCGATGACTAGAAAACAGAGCTACGCCACTAAAAAAGTTTTACATTATCTTCAATGGTTATTTCATTCAAGCTAACATTTTGTAATCGAGGAAAGACTTTGTACTCACACTACATCAGAGCCGGCACCAGAGGTGTGCAGCCTGTGCCGCAGCACAAGGCGCCGAGCATGTAGGGGCGCCAATTCCTAATCATAAATTTGAAAATGCGCGCGCGTTATATGGCTGCCAACTGGAACATAATAGAAATATTTTACTATAATTAAATGATTTACTACAGTTAATCTTGATTATTATAGTTAAATCTTTTAGCATATGAAACAATATACCATACACACGGGGGGGGGGGCCCGCCACACTAATTTCGCACAGGGCGCCGAATACTCTGGAGCCGGCTTTGCACTGTATACAAGAAAGATGAGATAAAGAAAATATGATTTCTCACTTCGTGATTTTATTTTGTTTATGCAGACTTTCTGTTTAGAAGCAATCAATTTTTTCTCAAGTAAATCTTTTTCATAAAACCTACATTGCATTTTTGAAGTGTTACTCTTCAGTAATGTAAAATGTTCACTTAGCACAAATAAGAGGCAGATGAAAAAGTGTGCTTTATCTTTCTTTTACGCAAAATATGACTATCAATAACTCAAGAAGAAATTTATTCTAAAGATGGTGTTTTTAGTAATTTTGATAATGATTTTTGGTACTTTTAAGTTAGCCTGAAAAAAGTTCAAGCCAAGCACACATACTGGTTCTAAATTTTATTTTTATACACTTTTATTCAACCTGATTTGTTCCATGTTTTCAAAAAATGGAATTTTGTAATTGGTCTTTCAATCGTTTCCTGATGTGTTTTGTACACTTGAGCTCAATGGCAATACACTATTTTAATATTTTCAGAATTTAATTATCAGTTAATAAATCAAAATTTTTATTCCATACACGTGACACTACCTGGATATGAATTTGAGAAATAAAATGCTTACAAGATCTCCTAATATTGATAACAACGAATTATGTATCAAAAATAAAAATTAAATTTAAAAAATTCTACTTTTTAGTACATAAATAAAAATGTTTTTAAAGACTCTTTTTTATTAAATTTATACTTTTAGTACAACAACCATAAAAAAAAGCGCACAAGTTTGTCGAGTATAGCAACCTTATGACAAGAATCAAAAGTATTGCACATTTTGGCTCTTGCCAATCTGAAGGAAAATTTAACTATTTTATAAATAAAAATAACGAATGGTGAGTCTTTAAATGATATAATATGAGGAAATCATATGCTTTTCTTTCTATAGCATAAAACCTCCATTGCTTCTGAAGACGCAATTCCAAAAACATGGATTTGTGGAAAAAACTCGCCAGTGGCGAATCCAGGATTCGGGTCGGGGGGGGGGGGGATGTCATAAAAATTTTGTATCGTAGTGACGAATGCTAAATAACATGGCTTATGAAAATCAACACTCTTTAACTTGACAGACTTTCCTCACCTGACAATAAGAATCATAAAGAACACTACAATACTTTCGATAATTTAATAAATACATTAAATAACTAGCCAAAAAATGTTTTCGACTGTGTCAACGCTACAAATACAAGCGGAATGACTATAAAAGTAGGAAAATCTTTGAGCCTGCCAAGCCAGAAAGCAATGTTATCAAGATTTTATTATTTTTTAAAAATGAAAATTAAGAAAAACAACAGTTGTAGTGATTTTTAAAAAAAATCAAGATTTTTGGTTTAACTCTGGGAGGCTGCAGCCCGATACCCCCCTCCCCCTGGATTCGCCACTGAACTTGCACCATTGTGTAAACCTCAGGGGAAATTTTGCATTCCAATTTTTGAGCTTAACTAATAATTTTTAAACTTAATCAACCTTTAAATCTCCATGAGATATTAATGTAATGGTTTACTAGATTTCAACTGGTTAGTTATGATTCCAATAAAATCCTTGTAAAATCTTCGCATTAGATACACTATATGGCCAAAAGTATCCGGACACTTTCAGATTTTCTAGAATTTCTCTGTAAAAGTTTAACTGACTGCCTTTAAACTTCGACCATGTGAAGAATAGACTGTAAATCACATTTTACATTGAAGATTCGCTCCTGAGGGCAATTAGGGGACCGTCTACTAACTGATGAAGACAAAAACTCTTTTGGCCCACCCCGCTTTACAGAATACTGATAACAAGATGGAACTTTCAGAAATGGTTATGTTTAAGGTGCATAATGTTTAAAGGAATTTTCGTAAACTCAGACAAATATTTAGGAAGATATAAATGTTTTCTTAAATTCCAAATTTTCCTGCCTGTTTTTTGCTTATAACATGCACATTTTTCTGTTTTATTATACGAAACTTACAGAAAAAATGACAATATGTTTGAGAAGCATTTTGTAAAAACAGTTTTGAATATTACAGGAAATATAAGCATTTTTAGTAAATGTTTTACTGAGCATGTGCGAAACAGCATAATTTTTCTTCTACAACTTTAAAGCCAGATATATAGGGCAACTTATATTAAAAAAAAATTCAGTTCAATATAATTAGTATTCCGAAAGATTAATCCGGTATTACAATGAGCAGAATTTTAGCTCCTGTCGAAGAGAAGCTAAAAGATGAGGGGTTGTATGCAAATCGATATTTTTTAAACTTGTATCTTTCAATAGTTTATTGAATTGTATAGTGATTGCAATTTGTTGAATACCCATGAATACTTGTAATATTTTTAACGAATAAAAAAATATATATTTGTAGAATTATTAAAATATTTTAAGAAAAGAAATTAATTAGACAAAAAAAATCGTTTGGCCATAAACGAAATATATTTAAAAATATCGTTTGGCCTTAAAATTTTAACAATATGTAACTTGTTAATAATCATGTAAATAATATAATTTAAATTATAAAATTTTTGTTAATTATAGTGCCTAATTAGCTGGAATTTAAGTTATGCATGTAATTGATAAGTGTTCCTGGGTATTCAGCAAATTCTAACCACTATACAATTCAATATAACTATTCAAAGATATAAGCTTGAAAAATAGCAATTTGTGGACAACCCCTCATCTTTTATCTTCCCTTCGATAGGAGCTAAAATTCTGCTAGTTGTAATGCCGATATCTTTCTGAATGCCAATGATATTGAACTGAATTTTTTACATAAATTGCCCTATATATCTGGCTTTAAAGTTGTGAAAGAAAAATTATGCTATGTCTCGCGAATGCGCAGTAAAACATTATTTACTAAAAATGTTCATATTTCCTGTAATATTCAAAAACTTCTTTCCATATTTTTACAAAATGCTTCTCAAACATATTGTCATTTTTTCTGTAAGTTTCTATAATATAACAGAAAACTCTGTATGTTATAAGCAAAAAACAGGTGGGAAAATTTGGGATTTTTTTAAAAACCTTTACATCTTCCCAAATAATTGTGCTGAGTTTACGAAATTTCTGTAAATATTATGCACTTTAAATATAACCATTTCTGAAAGTTTAATTTTGTTGTCTGCATTCTGTGAAGCAGGGTGGGCCAAAACAATTTTTGTCTTCATCAGTTTGTAGACGGTCCCTAATTGCCCTTGGGACTGAATCTTCAATGTAAAATGTGAGTTACAATCAATTCTTCACATGATCGAAGTTTAAAGGCTGCCAGTTAAACTCTTCCGGAGAAATTCTAAAACATGTGAAAATCTAAAAGTGTCCGGATACTTTTGGACATATAGTGTATGTGTACTATGTAGGCACTTTAACATTATGCTTATATGTTGCTACATGTCAAATTAAGGTGCAATCAAAATTCTTATTATTTAATTTCTCTGTTTTTTTAAATTCCATTAGAACTTCTAAATGAATTATGCTTTGAAAAAAGTAAATATTATTTAATCAACTATTTCTACTATATTTTTATGCAGACATCTTGTGGCAAAAAGATTCACATCTTTCTTTAAGTAAATGATGCATTGTAAACAAGCCTTCAAGATAACTGTTCTTAACACAAAAGAGTACAATTCCATTATAGCAGCGTCCCACACAAAAAAATGCCAAATCTTAGCAATGAATGTTGTCAGTCATGAAACAGCACCACCATTTAAGTTTGGCAACAACTAGAGCCCTAATAATGGAACAGTACCTTGTTTAGTTTAGTTTAATTAACTTCCCGTTTTGAAGCAACATGAGAGATATTTTGGGACGGACCTCGTAATTTTGAACCTCAGTCAGATGACGAAGACAACACCCGAGATGGCACCCCCTCTCCAAACTTCTGCACCACACCAATGAGTGGAAATTTGGTCCCTTATGTATGACTTAATATGCAACAGGCCCAATACATGACAGATCTTTAGTGGAATCTGGTTTCGAACCTGGAGCCCTCCGGCCCCAAACTTGCGACCTTACCACTAGGTCACCGTGGTAATATATAAATTAAAATTCTTAATAAAACTAAATATTGTTTCATCAAGTTATGCTGCCCTTAATTTTCTGTTCATGGGGCCCCAATTTGTTAACATCCATTCTCATCATTAAGAGTCACTCATGAGATTTATTGGTAGGATTTGGCAGGTTTTTGCCCTTTAATTGAAAATCACAGAGTACAGTCATTTACAAAGAGAGTAATTAGAATTAGTCAGAAAAAAAATAAAATAACTGCACAACATGTATCGTTTCATTGTTGACATTTTATTATTTTACGATTTCACTACCTAGTTAAAACAATTATACATGTCAAAAGTAAAAAAATATTTCATTGTGAAGTGATCCCCTGCTTACACTCCCAATCACTAGCTCTATTCAGTCCATACCCCCCCCCCACACACACACCAGCAATACTACCCAGGTGAGAGTGTTTCGGTACTACTTAATTTACGACTACACCACTGACTCGGATACATGCAATACAAGTATATGCAATATATTCAATAAAAAAAAGGATTGAAAATACCATAGATAATTAGATACAAAAGAAAAACATAAGGGCAGGGGGAATGTTAATTGCTAAGTAAATTTAAAATTCAAATGACTGATTATCAAATGACCAAAATTATGTAAAGCAGAAGTGCTATGAAAAAAGAAACAAATAAGTTTTAAAAGCAATGTTGCTATATCCATGATTTCATAAATATTATTTATTTTATTGTTAAAAAATGTTTAATGTCTCAGAATTTCTTTGTTCTCTCTCTTAATTTTCTCTTTATTCAACTAAAATTGTGTTTAAATATTTTACATGGTTTTAACTTGAATAAAAAAAATACCTCTTTCATGGCTTTATTATGTTTAGCCTCGATTCTTTTTCATAAGTCTGGAATAAGGGTAATCTAAAATTTTTGGCACTGTTCTGTTAGCAGAGCCCCAATCATCACCAAGCTTGAGTGTTGCCATTAATCCATTAGCGTCAACATTCATCACTAAAATTTGTTGATGCGAGTTATTGCTAAGATTTGGCAAGTTAAGTAAGATGTGGTGCCCTAAAGAAATTGTGCTAAAATTTTTAGTACTTATGTGCTATAGTGCCTCCCATAAGCAACTGCCAAATCTCACCAAAATGTCATGCTGCCATCTGCCTAGGCGTAATCCGAAGTTCGCCAAGGAAGCTAGGTGGCCGCTATAACACACAGGTACCAAATTTTTATTTAAATCCTGCTTCACAGCCTCTTTTATGAAAGCAGAGCTTTGGTAAAAGCAGAATGGATTTTAAATATTCTCAACTACAATTAACGTTCCATCATGTTAACAGATGGTACTGTTTCATTGACAGAGTCCCAGTTGTCAAGCTTTAATTCTGGCACTGTTATTTTAGCAGACTATTAACTTATTACTTGCGATTCTGTTACCGAGTTATCATCAAGACCTGGAAGGCTCTGTCTGTGATCACACTAACAGAATAGTATCAAATAGCTAAATGTGCATTTAAATACTTTTCTGGGAAAATTGTAATCACATTTGACAGCAGCTATACCCATGTAAAAATGTATCTTTTCTGTTAGCTCACTGGTAAACAAAATCTGTGCAATGTATAGCAACCTTAGAGAACATGGTTGACATAATAGATGCACACTATGCTTATCACACTAATGGAAAGGTAACAAATTTTTCACCAAGGTAAGAGTGTTTGCCCTGCACTGTTAATCTTTTTGAGGAGCTTTTTCTTTTGTGTGAATCAGCAGATGTCTTTTTAAATGACTTTTCATAGAAAATCTTTTACTGCACACTTCACACACATGAGACTTCTCTTTTGTATGCGTCAGAAAATGCCTTTCTAAATGACTCTTTAGAGAAAATCTTTTATCGCACATTTCACATGTATAGGGCTTTTCATTTGTATGAATCAGCAAATGCCTTTTTAAACGTTCTTTTAACAAAAACCTTTTACCACATGCTTCACATGCATAAGGCTTTTCATTAGTATGAATCAGCACATGCTTTGTTAAACGTTCTTTTAAAGAATATCCTTTACCACAGATTTCACATATATGTGGTTTATCATCAGTATGAAGCAGCATATGTACTTTTAAGCCTTCTTTTAAAGAAAATCTTTTATCACACACTTCACATACATGGGGCTTCTCCTTTGAATGAATCAGTAAATGCCTTTTTAACTGATTCTTCAGAGAAAACCTTTTAGTACAAATTTCACAAGCATGAGGCTTTTCATTTGAATGTGTCATTAAATGTTCTTTTAAACAATTTTTTTGAGAAAAATTTTTACCACACACTTCACATGCATGAGGCTTTTCGTTTGTATGAATCACTAAATGTCTTTTCAAAGTATTCTTACGGGAAAACCGTTTGTTACATATTTCACATGCATGCAGCTTTTCTTTTGTATGAACAGTTAAATGTTCTTCTAAATTAATCTTACGAGAAAAGCCTTTTCCACACGTTTCACATTCATAGTCTTTTTCTTTTGTGTGAATTACTAAATGGTTTTTTAAACTTCCCTTATGAGAAAACTTTTTACCGCATACTTCACATATATGTGGTTTTTCTTTTGTATGAATCACTAAATGTGTGTTTAAACTCCCCTTCTTGGAGAAACGTTGGTCACACAGTTCACATGTGTAGGGCTTTTTCTTTAAACAAACAAGTGAGGCGACATCGGGTACCATACTTATTTCGGATTTTTATTCATTTGTTTACATGTCATAACGAGCATATACTATAGCAGATTCCGTACAATACAAATATCGTTAGAAAGTGCACGGCTCTTAATGGTAAGCATGCTTGTCATGTCATATGCGCAGCAGATCATTCATTCCTGAAACGAAACAGAGTATTCGGATCCGCAAAAGCCGTTCGCGGATCCACGTCTTATAGGTTACGGTATCTGGTAGTGAGTCAGGGTTGCCATATTGGCCTTCTTAAGGCCAAATTATGGAAACTTGGCATTTTTTCAAAGCCCTTGGCCTTACGAATTTTCCTTTGGCCTTAGATTCATTTTTGGCCTTTTTTGGTTTTATTTTCGTTAATGACTTTTAGAGCAATTTTTAATAACCTATTTACTTAAATTGATTAATTTTAATTGATTATTAAATATTTTTTAATAAATTTTTGATATTGCACATTTCAAATGATATATAGTGAGTTGTCAAATGAAATAGCTCTTGAATGGAACAAGGATGTTTTAAATTTTTTTCACTTAAATTTTAGTTTAATGATAGAGCATCACACATATCCCGATCAACTGAAATTTGTTTTCATGAAGGATATCCTTTTTTCTTATAACCAATGAGGTCTTCAATCACTTTGTCACATTTGGCCTTATTTTTAAGAAGATTTGGCCTTATTTTGCTATTTTGATCTGGCAACCCTGTAGTGAGTGGTAAACCATTTCAGTTATCTTACTTCTGTTTCGCAAAATGTACAAAAAAAATTTTTAAAAAAATTATAGGGTTTCAACTCTAAAAAAGAAAATATATTTTCAAAATTACTTTTTATTAAATATATTTGTAACTATTAAATGCTTATAATGTAGAAATTATTTAATGGCACTGCTTATAGAAATGACATCAAACATTGTACAGGTTCAAGAAAGTATTACATAAAAATAATAAAATCTTGATCTTATGCATGTCAAATAAAGCAATTAATGTTCTGATAAGTTATTTTAATAGTTTATTAAATAGTTATTTTATTAAAATTAAATTATTTGCATTCAAATATCCACAATTCAATAAATTTCCTCAGTAGCGACATTTGATGAATGACGGAAGAAAGTAAATATCATTGCCATAAATTTTAGAGGATGGTCGACTTTTTTTGCTGATGAAGAAATCAGTTTTCAGATATTAACTAATCATATTGTTAAAAAAGATTCCACTCATTCATTAAAATAAATTAATAGCCTTGGAAGTGCATAAAATTTATTTCCTTTATAAAAACATTATTTGATAGAAATGCTTGCAATAAAAAAAATGTAACGACAGTCTCTCTGTGCAAGCATAAATAATTAGCATTTTGTATATGGATAATGAAATACTAAATCGGAAAACCAACAAGTTTTTCACATCAAATTCCATCAGGAAATCTAAGTTCTCTATTGAATTCCAGCCAACAATTATTGGAATATGATGGCCAGAATAAAGTTCAAAAATATACTTTAGAAGTTAGTCCATACAACAACAAAAATAAAGATCATTAAATAAATAAAGAACATCAATAGTCATTGATAAAACTTCACAGCATGTAGAAAACCACAGGCCAACGAATCGCAGGGGAAATATGAAAACGCATTTCTATGTGTTTCAAGGCTATGCAAATCAGTAAATTCATGAAGTTAAACATTTTTATTTTAAACATAGAAATTCATTATACAGAATATCAACAACTAGTATTCAAAAATAAAAATGTTCCATTATATCAATAAATTGTATGCTGTTTCACTGGCCATAGTGATACAGCTTTTGCGCATGCAGAGTTATTTTCATCAAAATAGGAGAAAAGTGAAGAATGGAAGGGGAGATGTTTACATTTTACTTAGCGTGATCAGACAAAGAACTCCGGAAATGCTCTCATACGACTCATTGCCTGACATCACTTTCCGGTGTAAAATCGTCCAAAAGAGCTAGTTTCAGAATCCGTTGCTAAACAGTATCAATTATTTAATTATTTGTTAGCAAAAGTTTAACATTTGTCAGATTTTTTTATGATAGTTTGCCTTAATTTCCTTTTTATTTAAATAAAATTATACTTACATATATTACATGTTTTTTTTAAATAAAAAAAAGCTTTCATGTGTTCATTATTTTAAGCCTGATTTTTCCCCCCATAAATCTGAAATAAGCACAATTTAAACTTTTTAGTATTATTATGTTTGCATACCCAAATTGTCCCCAAACTTGAATGCTGGTGTTATTCTGTATCCAGTGGTAGATTTTAACAATACGAAACCACAGGCACAAATTTGTTTTCAGGCCCTTTCCCTTCCTACCCAACGTTGCAAATTCACTGTCGGCTTAGCACTGCAATGTACAGTCGAATAGATTTTGAGGCCCCCAGGGCCTTGACGCACGAGGCGAGTGCCTGTGTGAAAAACTGCCACTGTTTGTACCACTACTAAATGCTAAGATTTGGTGATAAAGTTCTCGCTAAGATTTGGTAGGTTTCTGTCTAAGGTCCCATTAAAAGAATTAAACCAAAATTTTTATTTAAAATCTTCACATCCTCTTTCAGAAATGCATGTCTTTGATACAAACAAAATAGATTTTAAAATGCTCATGACTACAATAAACATTTCTTCATATGAATAGCTGGTACTATTCCATAAGTGCAGCCCAATTGTCACCCACTCTTAAATACTGGAGCTCTTCTGTTAGCGGGTTGATGCTACTCCATTCATAAGTTATTACCGATCTTTGATGAGTTATCTATAAGATTTGACACGTTTTGTCTGGTTTGGAATTATATCAAATAGCTAAATATGCATTTAAATATTTTTCTGGAAGAATTTATATTACTTTCTCATTATCATGAAAGCAGCTATCACCATATATAAATGTAGGACAGTATATCTCTTTTCTGTTAGCACGATGGAATATGGTTAGCATACTTGAAGCACATTTTCCTTTTCACACTATTGAAAAAGTAACAAATTTTTTTTAGAGTATTCGCCCTGTCTTTTGAATTTTTTTCAAGGAGCTTATTCCTTTGCATGGATCACTATATGTCTTTTTAAATAACTTTTGAAAAAAAAATCTTTTACCACACACTTCACATTATTGCAACTTTTCTTTTGTATGAATGAGAAAATGTCTTTTTAAATAACTCTTAAAAGAAAATCTTTTATTGCACATTTCACATACATAAGGCTTTTCATTTGTATGACTCACCAAATGCCTTTTTAAACGATCTTTCAATAAAAATCTTTTACCACATGCTTCACATACGTAAGGCTTTTCATTAGTATGAATCAGCACGTGCCTCGTTAAACGTTCTTTTAAAGAATATCTTTTATCACATATTTTACATATATGTGGTTTATCATTAGTATGAAGCATCACATGTGCTTTTAATCGATCTTTATAAGAAAATCTTTTATCACAAACTTCACATACATGAGGTTTTTCCTTTGTATGAATCAGTAAATGCCTTTTTAGCTGACTCTTCAGAGAAAACCTTTTAGTACAAATTTCACAAGCATGGGGCTTTTCATTTGTATGTATCATGATATGCTCTTTTAAACTATTTTTTTGAGAAAAATCTTTGCCACACACTTCACATACATGGGGCTTTTCATTTGTGTGAATAGCCTCATGTACAATTAAACTTCTCCTGTAGGAAAATACTTTACCACACATTTTACATGCATAGGGCTTTTCCTTTGTGTGAGTTCGTAAATGTTTTATTAAACCATCTCTACGAGAAAACTGTTTGCTGCACACTTCACATATCTGGAGCTGTTCCATTTTTTTTTGAAAAATTATTATCCTTCCTAATTTACTTTTGCAATAAAAAGGGGCTATATCAGTTACCATGGTTTCGTATCAAGATCGTGTCCATTGGTTGATAAAACGGGGTTATGGGACTCCTAGCTCCAAAGGCTGTCGTGTGTTTGTTTACATTGTAGTACAGGGTCATTCACATTTTAAATAACGCACGAATTTTTCTGGTGACGTTCACGCGTAGCAGTTTATGTCATTCACTATGGAAAGGAGTCTAGAATCCGGATCCATAAATATAACGAAGCAATCCGAATCTACAAATGTCGTGAGGTTTGAACGGAGATAGCATAGGATCGAAATCGATACAGAAAAACAACAATTGGCTGGAAAGTATTTGCTTTTATGAAACGGTCTTTGATTCGTTTATAGACGAGTTTTCTGTTTGCTTATATGCCTGTAACACGTATTTCGGGTGTAATGCTAAGTCAATGGATCTTCAAAGAGGAAGTCCAACACACAAGCAGATAAAGTCAAGGTGTAATATATGTAAACAAATCAGAAAACTCTCCATACCAGAACTTATACAAGACCGTGGAAATTTTCGGTTTTGTTCGAAATATCATCTGTATGCACCATTCAGGATCCCTCTATTTTAAATGTTCTGATTGATCTAAAAATATAAACAGATAAAGATCCAAAACTTTATATTCAGAATATAAATTTATCATAATAATTATTCCCCAGCAAACCGGACATAAACGATTTATTTCTGGAGTTCTAAAATTCTGGGTTCTTTTTTTTTCTCTTTGCTTTCTGTCATCCTTATAAATATTAAATTTTAATGGATGCTTAACACTTTAAATGCTGTCTTGGATTAGACTTCTTAAATTTTAGATGATTTTTTTAAATTTTTTACCATCATATAACTTTATTGCTATAATTAACAATTTAAACTGCAACCGCAGAATTTACACAAATATAAACATTATCGTATCGTGCGCTGCGCTATACGCACTGTACTGTGCAATTTGATTCATTGAAATTTCCATCGTGTTGTACATTTCTTTCCCTTTCAAATTATTTCTTTATTTATTTAGTAATTAATGGCTTGTGAAGCGGATACAGATTTCGATGAAGACGTCATTCTTCCTAATTCACCTCTTGGTTGTTATGTGCAAGGTCTTCAACATTCTGAAGTTAATAATTTGTTCGACGAATGTTTTTCTTCTCAAGATAGTATACAGGAATGCTCTGATAAAATGAAATTTCTTCCTGATGATGAAAATAAACCATTTCTCTCTTTTAAAGAATACCTTTTGGACGTATACAGAGCTTGCTTTCGTTTTTCATCGTCTTTTCTGGCATTGCCTGTTTACTTAATGATAGAATTATCTGATATAAAACATTGTTTCAGTGTAATTAAAAAATACAAACTTTTGATCTATGAAGATGAAGTATTCCTTAAATCTTGGAGCTCGGAATTCTTGAACTATGATGTGAAAGGACTATCGAAATATAAAAGAAAGTGTGTTCAATGGATGCTACTATTTATTAGTATTTTGACTAGTATAGCCATGTATTATATATTGATTGACTTTTCATTATTTTCTGTACTTATCCAAGGGCTTTGTGTTATACTATTTTTGTTTGTCATCTTATCCATATTATTTTGTTCTGTGTTATCTATTGAATTTGCTCTTTGTTTTCATGTTGACTCTCTTTCTCATCACACTTCAAATATACTTGTATTAATCAAGAAAAGTATCCGACTGATACAAGAAGCAGAATTAATTGCAAGAGGTTTTACAGCTGCTTCAGTGACCGGAGCAGCAGAACACATTGAATTGTCATCTAGGCTACCAATTCATTCATGTTGTCGACAGTACTCTGAACTTCGAAAGCGACTCTTTTCCTGGATGAAAAATATCTTCATGAAGTATAAAATTAAAACATCGCTTGTGCTGCAGAAAATCTCTCTTGATCCGGTTGTTGATTTTCCTGTTTGTCTGGCTTCTTTGAATATTGAAGAATTTGGAGGTCTATTAAATTTTGACATAGATTCCCCTGAACTTGTAAAAGTGACAGACAATTTTTCAATTTCTTCTCTAAAAACTATGTTTCACTTAATGGAAATGCAAATTTCAGAGTTTTTCAAGTATCTGATTGTTATTTCATCCTTAGCAACTGACAATCGCCCTAAAGAATGGAAGCAAGTTAGCTATGCACGCTGTTTAAAATCAAATGTAATTACATTATCAAAAGATATGAGTTTTTTCTCAGAAAGTATTAAATATGCTTATTATTATTATCAAAGTATTGAAGCTGTGTACGTAGATGGTCATGGCACTCGTCATTTGGAACCAAAAATGGATAAATCGAGTCTAAAAATTGCTGTACATAACATGACACTGCATCTCAAAGCAGCTCTTTTGCAATTGATACAAATTGAAAATGATTTAGATTTAGCTATTATTCTGGAAAAGAAAACTGAAAATGTAGAAAGTCTTCGCTCGGCTCTTAAAATAATCAAGTCTGAAGTATCTGCTTTTGAGGATAATTTTAATGAATCTCATAAAATTTTAAATGATTTGTTAAATCCAGACCAGTCTGTTGCAACTGATGTTATTCTGCCTGCTATAAAGGAACAAAAGTCTCAAGATTTGAATCCTGTCATTGAAAAGTGTGATATTGAAAGAGAGATAACTGATGAAGTATTTGAAGACATCATAACTAATTTATCTAGAGAAAATAATCCACTAGAAGGTGAGTTTTTTCCAGAAGAGGAAGTGAAAAAGAATGTAGAAATGTCATCTCACCTCTTGAAAGAACTAAAAAATGTTCTTGTTGTGAAGGCAGATGAACACCGGGTTAGAGAACAACTAGCTTTAGCTAAAAAATCTAATGAAATAAACCAAGTAGATTTAAATGAAAATGAATCTCGGCCATCTGAAGAATCTGTAAAAGTTGATAATCATATAGAGGACAATGTGGGATTAGATCTGTTAACATTGAAAAAGAATGATGTGATTACTTCTGAAGATGAAGTTGAACCTTACAAGTATGGCAAAGATGTTGTTTCGTCAGATCCAGTAGTGTCTGGAATGAAGCAAGTGCATCCTTCTAATGATGAAGATGAATCTAAGCAGTGTGTCAAAGAAGTTGCTTTTTCCGTTCAGAAAGAACTCTCCAATTCATTGTGTTTTATACCATCCAGAACTGATTCTTTTGCTGCTTCCATTGCATCTGCTGCTGCACAAAGGCAAAAAATGTTCGGCTTGACATCGGAAGAATTTATTGATGGAACTGATGAAAGTGATAGTGATGATTCTTCATAGATTGTTTCTTTAAGAGTTTTTCTTCTAATTTTTTTAATGTGACTCTCTGGATGTGTTTTTTGGTTCAAAAACTAAAAAGTTTAGCCTCTTTTGTGCGTATTGAAAAGCAATCAGCAAACATTTCTCGCCAACACTGTGATTTCTTCTGACTAAATAACTGAGAATTTTCATGGTAATTTATAGATATATTTATTTTTTACTATTCTTGTTCCTTGCAAGTTTATTTCATCTGATAATCATGTGATAATTTTTCTCATTCCAGGGTTGTTGTTGTTTTTAAAGATGGATCATTCTTTAAAAAGTTATATGTGTGTTATCATTTTTTTTTTTTTCTAAAATAGGATGCAACATATTTCATAATGTTTTGACATTAATAACTTGCTTGTTTGTATTTCATGATTAAATTTTCATTTGTGAACATAAAGTACATCTGGAAATTCTGTTAGTAATAATAAAAGGAAATGCAATTAAATTTCAGAACTGAAGATACTTTTTTCGTAGCTCGGTGGCAACCAAAATCACTACAAAATGCACTAAGTACAGCAATTTTATGCTGCAGTTTGTATGATTTTTTTGTCAACTTAGTGGCATATTATTGATCTATTTGGGTTTAAGTGCATACATTTTGATGGCTATTGTACTAACAGAAAAGTGGTATTTTATGCTTTCAACAACTTCACCTATATAACAGAAATGTCAAAACTTAGTTTTATGTACTTATTTCAATTGAAAAGCTGATTGGATGAACATACTAAGTAATTCATTCAAGAACATCCAAGTAACAATTTAGTAAAATGGAGAAGATCAATTAGAAAAAAAATTTTGTTACTTCACTTAGTCATTGATTTTCTAGCATTCAAAATGTTTCGGTTTTATTGGCATGGCTGTAGCTGTTATGACCAAGGAGAATTTTTACAAACTTTTGAACATAATGTATTCTTACACTCATGTGTCAAAGGGCATGCACCTGTGTCAGAAGATGTTGGGTTGCTCAAGGGTCCAGGTCAACATGTTAATCATGGAAGAAAATAACATGCAACTTTGACACATTCTTCCCCGAGATCTTTATGTAAAATCTTCCACTGTAAACCAAAAGACCTGGTAAAATAAAGGAAAATTCTATGCCTACACAGACAATAACGTGTTCTTCCACCTGGTAATCTCCATTCCCCCCCCCCTCCCCGCCCCTTCAAATCTGTGGTTTTAAATGTTCATCAACTCATCTTTCATTTATAAATTAAAAATAGTTATTCAGTGCAGTTTGCAGTGTAAAAAATTGGGCTAGATGTACTACAATTTGGACTTGTATTTCATGCTTCTATAAATAAATATTATTTTGGGCTTTTGTTTTCTAGTCCCTTTTTATAAAAATCTTGCAATGTTATCTAAAAGAGCAGCATTAGTTTTACCCTGCACACATAAGCAATACACTCCTATTAAAAAAATTTTAATGATCTTTATTAAAAAGAGGTGTGAATTACTTTCTTAAAATGGCATGTTGTAAAAGAAATTGTTAGAACAAGCTTTTGGCTTAAATTTTACATGACTGCAGCCAGTATCATCAATGGTTCATTAGTTTGTACAATTCCATCAAAGGGCTCGGACAAAATCTTGGCTATAACTCTCATCACCAAATGATGTTAGCAATAACGGAATAGCATCAATATTTCAAGTTTGGTGATGTTAATGGAATAGTATATAGCCTTAGCAAAAAATCCAGCTAAAATGTGTGTAAAGTATTGCAAAATTTCTGTCAGGATTTCACAATTCTTTTATAATATATTGTTGCCATTTCTATTGATACATTTCAGGCTAACATTTGTGTTTGGTAACAATTTTGCCCTATTGATGTGTAAAAGTACCTTTTAAACATACGAGTGGGAAAAAAGAAATCTTAATTTTATAATGAAAAAAAGAATTCCATCTCTTCAGTTATTTTCTTTACTATCTGTTGAAATGTAATCCATAAGATTCTTCCCTACTAGGAAACTTTACTTCTGCATTTCATAATTTGGTTTATAGCAATTTTTGAAATTACTAAATAATATTGAAAGTGATTTTAAGAATAAAAGTAATTCTATGGGGAAAAAAATTACATAAAAATTTTAAATAGAAATTTTGTGAGTGTGCATGGATGGAAATGTTGAATTGCCTATTAAAAAAATGTAAAATCATGCTTTTAGTATAATGTACTGAAAAGCAGAAAATATTTTTTGAATCAGAAGGTATGGAACTCGAAACAATATCATAAAAGCATGAGGCACTGATAGAAATGCTGTAAGCTCAAATTGGAATTTTATCACATTTATAATATATTTTAATTTTTAAAGATTGCATGGGTTCCATATTTTTTTGATTAAAAAAAATTATTTTTAGTACATTGATAATTTTTTTTAAAAATTATTTTTCAGTACATTGATAAATGTACATTTTTAAAACTTTTTTTTTTTTTTACTTTTTGGTCTTTTAATATTCTACATAATTATTTATTATAAATATTATGTAATCATATGATAAATTTTTTTCAAGTTTGCTACCGGATGGCACCCCTGATATAGTCTCAGAATTTATTTAAAATTAAGTAATTAACTGATAAATAAGGTCAGAAAATATTAAAGTATTTTAATGTCATGGGGAACTAAACTGTGCAAATTTTCAGAACTCTGATACATCAGAAAGTGAGTGAAAAATTGATTTCAAAATTCCATCTGTGCAAACATGAAACAAGTTAAATAAAACCATATAAAAAATAAATATTGGAATAAATTACATTCAGTTAAATTCTAGAAGAACTGATTTCAAACTTTATTTTAACTATTCATTTTAAATAAAATTATGGAACAATACCTTATGAAAAGGTAAGTATTTTTAATATTCATTTTTGAAATAAAATTCATTTATATCAAATAACCAATTTATTGATGCATTTTTTGTGTTTAAAATTTTTTAACTGAATGTAATTGAGAAAGTAGGTTTTTATTTAATGAACGTTTGTGAAAGCTAGTAATAGTTTACTTTAGATCCTTCACTGAATTATTTTGAAAATTTTTCTGCCTATTTTAAACATTGTTCAGTGTTATTATTCAAGTTGTGATTTGTTTTTAATTAATTTTTAACTTTTATTTGGATTGGTATGTTGGGTATTTTTTTTATATAAATTCATGGGCTGTGAAATTTCTTTATTATAAATATATTTGCATGTCAACAATCATCACTAAGATTTGGAAGGTTTTTGTTTGACCACACTACAGAATTGAACTTATTTTTAGAACTGCATCTTACCACCCTATGTAGTAAAAATTAGCAGATGAGAGTGGGATACCATAGGGTTTCTGAGAGCAGCAGCAAACTAAACAGGCATACAGATATTGAAAATGAAAAACATGAATTTTTATAAGAACAGTTTCTTGAACGAGACTGAAAATCATATAACCTTTTATCGTGTGTTACATGGTTAATTTTTGTTTTCTGAATTTTTTAAAGAGCTTTCCAGAATATTTTGTTTAAAAAAAAACTGGTAATATTATGTGCTCTAAATTTAGTAGAATGCATATTATTGCCATATAAATAAACATATTAAAATATATATTTAGGTGTCCAAAATGATGAGTCAAATTTCCATGCAAATTTGTGGTAGATTGATAATTGGGTAACTGAAACCACCTCTATAAGAACTTTTTTTCTTACCCAAACAAGGTAGGGCACAGTATAGCCTAATATGGCTATTGTGCCATAAAATCCACAACCAACCAACTTAGCCAGACAGTGGTCTTTTGGTTATCTA
Organism: Araneus ventricosus; assembly: GCA_013235015.1. NCBI lineage: Eukaryota > Metazoa > Arthropoda > Arachnida > Araneae > Araneidae > Araneus > Araneus ventricosus. Next base: position 17,256 of record BGPR01008731.1, on the reverse strand, counting down.
TAAGTAAAAATAGATTTTGTACTATTTAATGAAGATGACAGCTTTAGTTCAGTCCCCCCCCTTATGGGCTTTACATCATTTACAAAAAGAAAAATAAATCGTTTGTGGCCCTGAAAAAGTTGGTGGATACCCTACTGTATATAATTTGAATGACTTGATGTTATGTTGAAAATTTCTGAAAATTGGAGGCCTGTGTATATTTGGAATTCATTTAGCAATTACTTGTACCTTTTTTTTCTGTGATAACATTTGATTTATTTTAAAATTAATAAAGTTTTTGTTTGTTTTGAACTTCAAGAATGTGCTAGGTAGCCGAGTGAATACAACTGACAGATTAAGGCGTTTAAGACTGAGGATGAAAGCTAGTGGCTATGATGCTTATATTGTACCATCAATTGATGAACATCAGGTAAAAAATATTAAATTATTAGAGATATAAAGTCTGCTATCTTCTATTCAATACTTAATATTATTATGATATAAATAACAATAGCATCTGATATGTTTTAATATTATCAAAAATAGATTTATCTCTTTTAAAGTTTTCATTATATTTCAATATTTTTAGATTTCTGTAACTTAATTTTTCTATTTTAAGCAACAAAGAAAAATGTAAGCTTAATGATGTTTAATCGTGGTATTTAAAATTCAGGTGCTAAACCTTCTATTACATTTATTATTTCATTATCTTTCCACTGTCCAGCAAAATAAATATTTTTAGTTTATGATTCATAATAACACTATTTATTTTTTCGAGTTAATGTACTGTATTTATTTGAAAAATGTAAGTATTCTTTAATATCGGACAGTTGTAACTCAACTTTTGTTTTTAGAATGGTTAGTAGATAAATTACAAACTGTTTGACATTCATATGTTTGATATTATTTTTTTATTTGTACTGACTGTAATGATAAACTGTTTGATATTAAAGAAATCTTCTAATAAATATAGTGCATTGCCTAAAAAACTATTGTTTGAAATTAAGGTGCTGAATTGTTAGTTATAAAACTTATATGAAATTGTATTAATAAACATTAAATTTAAATATTATTTTTTATGATTAAATGTTTTTATAGGAAATTATTTTTTACTTTTTTTATATCGTGGAATATTACTTGAATTAGAAGTATTAATATTTAGTAAGCTATAAATTAAAATCTATATGGACATTTTGAGCATTGATTTTCAGAGCTGGAACTGTGGGAATTACTTTCAATAAATGATAGATTATTTTTAAGCTAAATGTGATAGTTTACTTCTTATTGATGATTCATTCATAAATTAATATTTTTAATAATTTCTGTGAAAGATAAATTCATCATCTACCTCAAGTTGGTTTTGTAAAAGTATGATAGAATCTATTCTCCTTTCAGAAATTTGCAAATCTAGCACTGCACTTCTAAATAGGTTTTATCACAAACTATTTTGCTCCCTCTTTTTTTACTTCTACTTCCATTGAGTATGGTACTCGTAAACATGTTGATTTGACATTTAATTGGCACTTTATTGGTAGATTCCTTATACCCATCCTATTACAATGATTTTAATGGCCTGACTTTGGGAAAAATTCTATACAATTTCTCCAATCATGTTCCCTAGACCCCAAAACCATCCCTCTCTTAAAGGTTATATATAGGTACAGGGGTGTAGTGGAGCCAGTATGCCCTTTTGGCACTGTTTTTTTTTTTATGACAAATAAATAAGGAAATTTGTAAAAACCTCCTTAAAATATCATGATCTTTGTCATCCAGGTTAGTGCGTTCCACACTGCTTGCTTTGCGACTACACCACTGTATAGGTATGATGCTTTGCCCATGTAATCTACTGAACATGGCAATTGCAGTAATTCTGATTGGATTTGAACTGGCAAGGAATGTGTTGTAGGAAGGATAAAAATTTTGTCCAAGTACGTAGATAGGCCATCCAACTTAAAGGGAGTGGAAATGGATCAAGACTGAAATTTTCATTTCCCCAGAATTCCTGCACTCGTGAGGCTAATTAGAAAGATAATTCTAATTAAAAAGATAATTCTAATTAGCCAAATTATCTCTTCACAGATGAAATTCTGAAATGGTTACTTCTCTTCTTTATTTCATACTAGCCGCCTTCGACGACCAGCTTGTTCGCTGGAATATGATTTCAGTTGTATCTTGCATCATTTTATATTCACGGTTCTCTTAACAATGTAATTTTAAGTTTTCAGATTGTGGTAGATATTTAACCCATGTTGTATTAGTGACCTTGTACCTGTTTTGTTCATTGTCTGTATAAATGTCTTTAATGGAGTCAAATAACTGTAAACTCTAATTCCATGTTGTCAGCACTATCTTCACTTTCTTATTCCTCTTGTAAAATATGCATAAAATGATGCAGCACATTTTATGGACAACGGCATGTTAGCTGGATTAAAACATGTTGAAAAAAGAATGAAAACATAGTAACCATAGCATTTCAGCTTATGTTTCTTAATATAAACAAAGTATTATCTTGAGAGCTTTGTTTGCAGATTTAATAAAAATTTTAATGAAATAAAATATGAAAGCAAAATGTATTAGGATATTATCTCGGATTACAACAATGAAAGAGAAATACGCAATTAAATATTTGTTTAAACAATGAAAATGGTTTGAGTTGCATTGCAACAATGAAAAGTATTGTTGTAAATTATGCAAAAAAATATTTTTAAAAATTTATTAAAATTCAAGATAATATTGTATGGCAACTTAATTGATAGCATTGAAAAAGTAATTTTTTGCTCTTTCAAATGGTGTAAAAATGATTTTTGTGCTGTAATGTTTTCAGAATTCATTAAGAAAAAACGCCCAAATTTCACTTAATTTTTAATTAATTAAAATTTCAAAAAGGACTCCAAGGTGCACATTCCCACCCTCCAAAGTTTGTTCCAAATTTCGTAGCTCTAAGTCCAGCAGTCTGCCCTGTAGAGTGCCCCCCCACACAGACACACACACATTCTCCTTTATTATAAGTAGAGATGCATATAAGTGTGAGCATTGTATTTTATCCAAACTTGCTCTTCAAATACATTTTAGTTTATTTTATCTGTGTTTTTATGTTATAGAGCAAAATGATGACCGATCATGATAAACGTCGAGAATTTATTTCTGGATTTACCGGATCATCAGGTATAATGAATAATTTTATTATTTCAGTCTCTTATCTACAATTATTTAATAATTTTTTTAAATGGAATTCTCAATGTTTCTTTATATATAGGAACTGCTGTAATCCTTTCTGAATTGGCTGCCTTGTGGACAGATGGAAGGTACTTCATTCAAGCAGAGCAAGAACTTGACTGTAATTGGATTTTAATGAAGAGATATGAGCCTGGAGTGCCTGAACCTGATGACTGGATCATTCAAGTTCTTGGTGCAGGAGGAAATGTGGGAGTTGATCCAAAACTGCTTCCTTACAATGTGGTACATATATTTAGATGTATGATAAACAGGGATTACATAAGTGAAGTTCATCTGATAATTAAAAAGTCTTTTATTGTGCAAAATTCTGAGTCTGATGAGAATTGGCCACATGCAAATAAAAAGTTCAATTCTTTTTTTAAAAAACATTTTTAGTTGAACAAGAACTTGTCAATGAATTTTAAATGAAACCCAAGTTGTAAAATATTGGAACTTTGAGTGGCTATTAATTTAAAACAGGAGCTAGGTAGTAAAGTTATATTCAGAATAATTATGAATGTTTTAGGCAATAGCAAATTCTGAGAAATTTTAATTAAGTTGTGCTTCTCACAAGCAGTTACAATTTGTATGAGTTAATGATATAGTATAATCTTCAAGAAGTAATATATATATATATATATATATTACTGTTATAGTTTTGAAATATTTCGTGAACAATAACTCATCTTAATTAAGACAGATGGCTTACTTTCATATTTCCAATTTTTATTTTTTAGTGGATGACTTTGAAAGAAAAGCTAACTCATAAAGGCCTAAACCTCATGGAGGATAGCAGCAATCTCATTGATGACATCTGGAATATACCACAAGGTCGAGCTCCTGAATCCATCTCTCATGTGTTCATACATGATGTAAAGTATACTGGTAATTCTGATTCTCAGATTTTGTTTGCATGCCTTTTGTGATTATTTGCATCTTCAATTATTTTACTTTTGTATCCCCAACATAATTTGGTGGGCTGAAGGTGTTAGTGGAACCAACATTAGCAGTTGAATATGTATGGAACTGAGTTTATATCTTGTAGTACAGTTTTCTGCCTGTGAAGTGATTTTAATCATGGACATGTGTTCATATCTGATATGCCATAACCAGGCCATTTGCAGTCATAGTGTAAAACTCGCTGCATCATCAAAAAAAATTTGTCATGGCCTACATTCAGCATACATTCACTTATAAATATTTGAAAAAAGTTGCATGTGAAACTCAGTAAAAGGTTTTGCAGCAACATTCATTGTCTCATTTCCTGGAATGATGACATGAGATCTATGAAGTAAAGCAAAATTTCATAAACCAACTAAAATTTGTAACTGATTCTGCAACATCTTGAAGGTATGAGTGATCTTGCAAATTATGAGCGACAGCTTACAAGAGACTCCAGGAATCTGGATGCACTATAGCCCTTCTTAAACCTTGCTGCTCAACATACTTCAAAACCATCTATATACTGCTATTATCTTTGAGATAGAGACAGGTGTAAAGACATGTAATTGACAGCTTACTACATAATCTTGAGACTAAACAGTCCATACAATTCGATGTTATGATATTGCTGTTTAAAGCTTTTTGGATATTAATGAATTATTTCATACAAGTTGTTACTTTTTTAATATGTTTGAAGGACTTTATTGTTGGGTGTTTTTTTTTTTTTTTTTAACCATCCGTTATGTTTTTATTGAAAAGCTTTTTGTACATAAATTACTTTGAAAAAAAGAAAATATTTCTGCATGAAATGGTTTTCAAACATAGCAATAATTTATAAATAATGCTTTATATCATAAAGCAAAATGGGCATTTAGTTAAAGGGAATTATTTATTAAGTCAGACTAAACCATGATTTATAACTTTTTATTTTAATTTTGTAATTGCAAATTTATTTTTAACTATTTTATTTGTCTCTTTTATCTAATTTTGTTACAATAAAAACATTTTAAACATGATGTTTTCACAAAAACTGTAAAAACGGTTTTTTTTTAATTTTTTTATTTAATATAATTTTTTTTTATTCTGCAGTTTCAATCGCTTATCATTTGTAATGCATGATTATTATTTCTTTAATAAATCCAAAATTCATTCTTTATTAATAAAATGTATAGGGGCACACAATATATTGTGAAACATTGAAGAAAAATAAAATATTGTTTGTTTATTATAAAAGCTAATAAAATTATACAGGGTGTATCAGTACAGAGGTTACAAACTTTCAGGACAGATAGAGTACACCTATCACATTCCTGTGAGGAAATGTTCAATTCACATAACTTCCATGTGTGGTTGGAGGAGAACCCGTGCAGCCCAGGAACAGTTTTCAGTAAATGTATGGGCCGGCATGGTAGGAGACCACCTCGTCGGGCCGTACTTGTTGCCCAAACGTCTGACAGGTGCAAACTATCTGATCTTCCTTCAGCAAAACTTGCTGCAGCTCTTGGACGACGTGCACATATCCACTGCTATGCGTTCTTCCATGTGGTTTCAGCTTGATGGGGCCCCCGCCCATTACAGCATTGACATGCGTCTCCACCTGAATGCAACGCATGGCCAACAGTGGATCGGGCGGGGTAGTCCAGTGCTTTGGCCTGCTCGATCGGCAGACCTCACTTGCCTTGATAACTTCTTATGGGGGTGCATCAAGTCGCTGGTGTACGAAACTCCCGTTAACAGTGCTGAAGACCTTGTTGCATGCATCGCGGACAGCTGCTGGGGAAGTCCGGGATGCGCCCGGTATTTTCCCTAATATTTGATATTCAATGCGCCGGAGATGTAAGGTCTGCATCAAGGCCCAGGGACGTAATTTCGAACACTTACTTTGATGATGATCGTTGTTTCTTTAATGTTCTTGTTCCTTAATTTTTTGCTGTACTAAGAATAATAAACATATTTTCTCCTCTTATTCGTGTCCTGTGTCGTCACTACCGCTCCAGGAAAGCGTTTCCGACCGTGCATTGCTATGTGATTTCCCATCGTCTAGGTGTACTCTATCTGTCCTGAAAGTTTGTAACCGCTGTACTGATACACCCTGCATATGTCTTTTTCATTAATTAAACTGTCAAAATACATTTTTATGCATTTTTTCCACCAATTTGCTTTATAGAAGATTATCTCTCATGTTCTTAACTACAATTTGTGTTCTTTAGAATATTTTATTATAAAATATTAAATGTGCGTAATTTGAAACAGGACAGCCTTGGGAGGACAAAGTGAAGAAGCTGAGGGAGATATTGAATGATAATGGAGCCAATGGAACAGTTGTAACTGCCTTAGATGAAATTGCATGTAAAATTCACTTTACTTTAAAAGCAGTGATATTTATTATTTCTCTATAATTTTAGAAATTAAGTTAATTATATTTATTAACATTTTAATTTTGTAGTTAAAATATTTTAACTGTGTTTTTTTTTCGTGTTTTAAATCTATTTTTAAAATTAAGCACTAATCTTATATTTATTCTGCTTGATAAGTTAGATCATTTCTTATTAGAATACCATTTTAAATGGAAATTTTTTTTATTAATATTCTTATTCATTATGTTAAAACTGGTCATTGAGGTATTATCATAGATATTGTTATAGAATATAACTAACTGTAAACCTGGCGTTGCTCGGGATATATATTTTTTCATATACCAGCCTCCTGTTTTTGTTTTTCCCCCCTACAAATAGTGTCACTAACTTTCTCCAACAAATGTAAATCTTCTTTGAATCCTTTCTTGTAGAATTAAAACTTTCAAATATAGCCTTTTTATCATCTTATAACTGTATGGTTTGAATGAAAATTCAAGAAAATTCGAGAGAAAACATTTAATTAAAACAATATATATTTCAATAAACTAATACAGCTTTACAATGACCAAATATACTTATACTGGCTTACTGCGAAACTTCTAGATGCAATGTTTTATAAATCAGATAATGAAAGTCAAAATCACTTGAGAAACAATCCTCACTCAAAAGAATTTCGCCTCTCATTCTCTTCTTTTTGGCGTTTGAGTGCCTGACTGGAAGAATCATTCCTTCATCTTCTCCCTTCGATAGAAACAGGACTTGGTTAACCTTTAACCCCTTCGGGACGGATGCTCGCTGAAGGAAGCACTCCCACAGGACAGGAGTTGGCAAGCACCCACTGCCCACCGGCCAAAGCATTTTCTCCCATTAAGCCTAACATGCATTAAATTTCATAAAAAGTATGCGTTATAAAATAATGCATAAAAAAGTGCCCTTTGCATAAAAATGAAACCATTTTGAAATTTGTGCTAAAAGATATCATATTCTAAATCGCAAAAAAAAGTTTAATTAAAATACTTGATTTTTAATAATAAAAAATAAAAAGAGTGTATTTCACTATAATTGAAAGTACCTAAATAAACACTAGATTACTGATCCAAAGTATGAAACACAGGAAAAAAATATTTACATTTAACATTATAAAATACTTCAAGAAAATTGTAATAATTAACTCTTCAAAGCGTTATGAAAAAATCTTCTATTTTAGTACTCCATTGACATGACAGAATTGGAACCGACATATTAGTACCATCCTCTTCTAATTCAGAATTTAAGATTTAGAACTGTGTGAAAAACTCTATTTATTGCTTTGTTACTATCATCGGAAAAATCCATAGATGGATCATTTAAAAATGTAAATATTTCCTCCTTGGAAAGATAACACGTTCTTTTAGCCATAACTACACAAATAAAACTGAGAGGCATAAAAACCCTTGACAGAATATCTTCTATAAAATCCCAACCCAAGCGAGAGGAGAAATTATAAGCAACCACTACAAAATGAGTTAAAGAGCTCCTTAGCATGTGCTTCTCCTTACACGCGTTTGTTTATACTCCTGAAAACCCAATGATTCACAGACACATGACTGACTACAATCTGACCTCGGAGAGAGAAATATTAATGTATGGGCCCCATCTTTTGAAAGAAACATAGAATAGTAATGCCATCTGATAGAAAACATTTTGTTCCAAAGGCACTATCCCACACAGGCAATTTCGCCATAACGCACGGATGCGGTGCTTGACCGTTTGAGGAATCTAGCACAAACACACATATGTGCCACTCATCCTGAAGGGGTTAATGACTTTACATGCTGATAGTGGCGTATCGAGGGTAAGTGGTGCTCAGGCCATACTATACTTTTTTTTCTCCTCTTTCCCTTCATCGTAAAAGCCTTAACCTGCGTAAGCGGCACTCTGGACATGGTATTTTTCGACTCCTTATTGTATTTGACTTTAAAAAGTAACGCTAGCATATTAACGTTTTGTCAAGATGGTCAGTGCTGCAGCGTGAGTAAGTGGTGCCCAAGGAATATGATTTTTTTACCCCATTCGTCATTTGCTTAGTAAGCACAAATGGCCCTTGGAGCCTGGTATTAATGCAGTAATGTTTTGTCTCCATGGCACCCCTAAAACTGGCATCTGCAACATCTATACTTCACTTACTCCGTGGTCGCTATGCCACTTCACACTGATTAGGATCATTTAAATGTTTGTGAATTTTAAATGAAACATTGCATTGTAACTAAACTAACATTATTGGATGTTTGAGTGCATTTTAAAAGCTACAAAATAAAAACAGTTAAGTGCATGCTACGAAATAACAGTGGAAGTAAGAAGTCTACCTTGACCAAAAAAAGCAATATTTTCTTAATTTTAATAGAGGTGACTAAAGAATGATGACTTAACGTGAATAAAGGATTTGATGAAACAATAAATTGGTTTAAATTTGATTTCATAACAATAAAGGCATTATTACAATTTGAGTTGAAAATGAATTTTGAAACCTTAATTACAGTTAGAGAAAAAATTGTACAGCAATTAAATTGATATCATTAAAAAGATAATTTTTTGCTCTTTAAGGTGATGTAAAAATTTTTGTACCATAAGTATTTCAGAAGTTATTGGAGAAAAACGCCCAAAAATAGCTTAATTTTTGTTATTTAATTATATAAATGAAAACTTAATTTGAATTTTAAAATAATTTTTACTTTGTTGGCTCCCTCTTGTGCTAATCCATCACTGTGACAAATTTGGTCGCCGTAAGTCCAACGGTGTGGGCGTGCATAAAGAACCAAAAATGAACACACAAACATACTTTCCTCTTTTATATATAAAGGATTTTGCAAAATTGGAAAGCAATTTATAGAAATTTCTTTCTGTCTTAGCTACCATAAATTTAACCTAATTATTTTTCTATATCTCTTTAAAAAATGGTATGTGAGAAATTGATATTATTACAATGTTGCTCGCATTTTATATTTTAGACAAAAAAAAAGTTCAGTTTAATGAAAAAAATTAGTTTGCATTTATGTGTTTGTATTAACCATGTGTTGCATTTTAATATAAAGATATCTGGAATGTCATATATGTCTAAATGTCATAGCCTGAAAAAAGTTACATTGTTTTGCTTTAATTCACAAACTAAAACTTTTTCAAATCTGTCTAATCTTTAATCAAAAAGTGGTGGAACTCAAATTGGTATTTTTGTTAGAGTATATTAATAATAAAGGATTTTTAATTATATGTAATGATAAATGACAATTCTTTGATTTCTTCAAGCGGAATGTTTATAAAACTTCTCATGCTGTTCCTTATAAGTATTCAGTTTGATCAAAATCTGTGTAATTTTTTAATAACTGTGCACTTTAAAGTGATATTTAATGACGCACTTCTAAACATTAATGTAAAATACAATAACTTGCTCTTATGGATTTTTTTTTATATCCTTGGTGAGTTTATAAATAATGGATGTCTCATAGCAGCTCTAAGTGTGTGTAGCATAGGCTGAAGTTCATTTCTAGTAGCTTTGTAACCTTATATTCATCCACATTGAGGAAATCATTAAGAATGAAATCTTAGGAAAAGTTTTAATAACTTGTTGAGTGGTGAAAAATTATATTAGTTTAGAATTTTTAATCTCTGAAAATTTTTCTTTTTTTCTTATCTGATGTTGGTAGAACAAACTGATAATTATGAAGTGGAAATACTGAAAAATAAAGCTTATAAAGTAATTAACAAAAAAAAAACATTAAAAATATCTTAATACTTTTCTTTCATACTTCTTAATTATTCATTTAATTTCTTTAAAAAAAGTTTCTTTTCTTCAACACTTTTTTAATATGTTTACTTCAGGTTTTGACTTAATGCATAGGCTTTTCACGTAACCATTTGTTGTAAAACCATGATCTCCGTCGAAATCTCTAACTATTCATATTGAATTCTCATTTGTTAGCAATAAGAAATAAACATGCAGTAGTTTCCAGCATTTATCTCCCCCCTCCCCTCTAAAAAAAACATAGCACTTATTTAAAAAATTTTTAGAAACTGAAAAAGTAAGCATAAAATATAGTGAAACATTTTTAAAATAAAATTTTTTACATTATTATTATTTTTTATTATTATTATTATTGCTATTAAAAATCTTTGGAAGTACACATATATGTATGTTAATAACATTAATATTATGAATTATTTGAAATTCTGTCAGATTCTTACTCCATTGTATTTTTCCAATTTTTTGAAATGGGGTTGCAGTTATAGTGGCTCAGTTATAATGCATGGAATAATTGTTTTAATTTAAAGAATATTTCAACTTATTTAATATTGTAAATATCATTTTATATTTCATTTAATTTTGTTGGCAACATGCTTTAATAATTGATAGAATTTTTTTTCTTGTTTTTATTATTATTTTTCCCTTTTTTTTTTTTTTTTTTTTTTTTTTTTTTTTTTATTTAACCTTTTTTTTTTTTTTTTTGCTTCAATGTTCATGATAAAAAAATGTATTTTTCATTTTATTTTTCCTAAACACACTTTTCATGGCTTCTCATGAAATGAGAAGAATATTGAGAGAACATTTTTGGAGCATTTTTTAAATATTTAACATAATATTCTTATTTCATGGAAGCAATGAAAACTTTGTTGAGGTAAATAAAATAATAAATTTCAGACCTCATTTTGTTATGCACATTGAAGCAAAAATGGATAATAGTAAAAATAAGACAAATAAAATTACATGACTTCTAAAATTGAATGAAAAATAAAATGCTATTTACAATATTAAATAAGGTAAAATACTTTTGAAATTAAAACAATTATTGCATGTACTATAATTCAGCCACTACACAATCACTCTTGAGTAATTCCTGTCGTATAATTTGTAATTTAAAATTGGTTTCTTGTAAATTGCAAATTTTCTACTGTATTAATAATGTAGCAAGTTGCACCCTTTATTTGAGTTCTTTATTTTTTTCCTAATTAGGGTTGTTCAACTTAAGAGGGAATGATATTGCTGACACTCCTTTATTTAAAGCATATTCTTTTATATCAACAAATCAGATAAGGTATTTATGGGCCTTTTTACATTGATTATTTGCCAATAACATAGCTACTAATTAATATTCAAATAAATTCATTGCGATTTTCTTTTTCAGATTGTATATAAGACCACTGAAATTGACTCCAGAAGTTGAAAAGCATTTATGTCCGAATTTAAATAATTCAGAATGTGTGAAGGTATGTTAAATTATTTTTGCCACTGCATCAATATATTCTGCAATTTTTTTCATATTTTTTGTATCTCATCTAAATGTTTTGTCCTTTTATTTGCATTAAATGTTACATTTTAAGAATAGAAGCATTATTTATCACCAAGTTATTTGAAATTTAATTGTTTATGTATGAGTTTGAAAGTTCTGTGAATTTTTTCTTTTTTGTTTGCATATTATTTTTGTTTACAAAAACAATTTTGTGAAATTAATGAAGACTCTTTGTTTATATGTTTATTATAATTTTATACAATGTGCTTTCTACCTTTGCTCTATTAGCCCATTCAGGTATATGTGATCATTGCTTCTGTACCCTACAGCCCATTGTCTCAGATATTCGATTTCTCTTTCCCTTCCCTACAGCCCATCATCGCATACATGCAATTTCAACTTGGAACATTTTATTTGAGTTTTAAGATGGCGGTAATGTCCGTTACAATTTTCCAATGTTTCACGGAGTGTTGACCTTCAGTATGCACTTTTGGTTCTGTTTTTTTATATTATTATTATTATTGGATCAAGGCCATTTGAACATGTAAACAAATACACGTGTCCTCTTCTTCCGAAATGATTGCATCAGTTTTATTTTATTAGCCATGGCAAAAAGAGTGAAATATATAAGTGAGAGCGAGATTTCTAAATTGCTGAACGAATCAGATAATGAAACGGGGAAAAGTAATTTTTCAAATACAAGCGACAGTGAATCGGACTGTTCAGATGACACAGAAATAATTGATTATTTCGATAATAGTGCAAACAATTTATGTGCGAGTGATTGGCAAATGGACATCAAAGGGTTACCATCCCTGGAGTTTTCTGCAAATAGTGGGATCTACATAAACATTTCAGAGCCAGTTGAAAAAGAAATAGATTTTTTTTTTAATTTTTTTTTCATGAATGAAATGATCGAAATTATAATTGATGAAAAAAATAAATTTTCAAAATTTATTTTTGAAAAATCAAAAACGGAACCAAATTCATCAAAATCGCAAGAACCTAAATGCATTGCAGAAGTGACAGGAAATGAAATAAGAGTGTTCATGTCTTTGATTATACTAATGACTATAATCAAGAAACTTACAATTAAAATGTCTTTTTCTTCAAATCCAATACTTGGCACTCCTTTTTTCAGTTTTTTCATGTCAAAAAATAGATTTTGGGAAATTTTGAAATGTCTGCACTTTACATCAAAACCAGATGCAAAAAAAACTTGAAAAGGTAAACCCAGTTCTGGCAAACTGATAAAATATTTCAGAGCTCTTTATATTCCCGAAGAGAAATTTCTGTTGATGAAAGTCTTTTTTCTTTGGAAAGGAAGACTCGGCTTCTGTCAGTACATTCCTTCTAAACGATCTCGGTATGGCATAAAAATTTATAAATTATGCGATTCCAATTCTGGATATATTTGGAATTGTCTTGTCTATACTGGGAAAGATACTGAGCTTATGGAGCCTGGTGCACTTTATGGAGAGCATGTTGTTAAAACTTGATTGGCTGATTTAGAAAATAAAGGCTGTAATCTATACCTTGATGGATTTTTTGTTTTGAGCTAGCCATTCATCTTTTGCAAAAAAACCACAAATATGTGTGGCACTGTCCAAAGAAACAGGAAAGGCATGCCAAAAGATTTACCTAGTCATTTTCAAAATGATTGTATTGTTGCGTTTCAGAAAGAGGGTATTAATGTGATTGGATACAAGGATAAAAAGAAAGATATCTTCATGTTGACAACATTTCTAAGGACTAATTCCTACAGGGGAAAAAAACAGAAAAACAGGAGAGGATATAAAGAAATCACATTGTGTTGTTGATTATAATAAATGCATGGGAGGAGTTGATACGGGAGTCTCTATTATGCATCACTACCCAGCTTTTCGAAAAACTGTGAAATGGTACAGAAAATTATTTTTCGGGTTTTTGGACATGGTATTATTAAATTCAAACATACTATTCTGCAAACAAAAAGGCATAAAAATGTCATCTGTGGAGTTTCGAACAAATTTTGTTCAGCAAATGATCGAAGGATACAAGGAAATTAAGCCCACAAAAGTACAAACTGCATTTACATTTGCCAATCCTTTGCGATTAACTGGACATCATTTCCCAAATTTATATGTAGATGCTAATGGTAAAAAGTCAAGAAGAGAGTGTTTTGTATGCAAGTAAAAGCTCTTTGAAAAGAAAAAAACGCAAGTTAACTTTTTATAAATGCAAAACTTGCAATGTAGGGGCTTTGTCCTGAACAATGTTTTGAAATGTATCGTAAGCTTCAAAACTTTTAAATATTATATAATAATTTTCTTGCATTGATCTTATATTTTCTTATATTCAATTTTCTAATATTTTAGCTGTATTTTGAATACTCGTGTGCAATTTTATGTGTATGTGTTTAACTTTTTTTATTAAATTAAAACCATTTTCTTTAAAATTTGCAATTATTTTTTTCAATATCTCGAAAATTTTTTACAGTATATTCAGATACTATCAATGATAATAAACTGTGAATTTCAATGTATTTAATTGCAGTAATGATTTTATATGAATTTTTTAATGAAATTGGTCTTAATCTGCCCAGAAAATTGCCCGGTCCCGTACATACACTTTCGGAGCGTGCGGGCCTGGAGGAGTGCTTCCTTCTCCTTTTGCTGGTCCTGAATGGGTTAAGAGAGCACATGTTTGCTATAGCAGTATCTTTCTCTGTTTCCCGTGCTAATTATTCCAATACCGAAAATGAAAATGTCTAGAAAAATTATTTCACTAAATAGTCATTTCAACTTTTTTTAAATCATGTTTTCATGGCTTTATTTGTTTCAACTTTATATTTTTCTTTTTCTTCATTTTCTTGAAAAGTTAGAAGACTATGTCTATGCTTTTGGAGACATGAAAAAGGTTATACCCGAGTCAGGAAAAATTTTAGTTTCTTCATCTTCAAGTTATGCTGTTGTTAATTTAGTACCTGAGGTAAGTAATATAATTATGTTTCAGGATTTTTTTTTTTTTTTTTTTTGCTACTTTAATTCAAGTAAGTTAAATTCAAAGGTTATCAGTGCTGAAAAAATACAAGGTGTCCACAAATTCTCTTTACAATTTCTAAAAAGTACTATAATGGCAGTTGATGAGATATGCTTATCAAATCTTATCAAATTTACCCCATGTACTCAGTCATTGTCAAAGTTTGCAATCATGTTGCATTTGTCTATTTCAGATCCCTCATTGATGAAGGAGAGGCTGTTGAAACAAATTACCTAAAAAAATGGCTTCTCCTTTGCAGGGTGGTGTAGCTACAACTTTTATCACCTGGGGCAAACTTTCAGCATGCCACCCTTCCTTTACAAGTTTCATAAACTTGAAAATAAAAATAATAAATTCCTGGGGGGGGGGAATTAATTTTATCACGCACGTCTGGCACCCTTGATCTCTGCAGATACGTTGCGAAATTGTACATCTACCACCAGACTTTCTTTCATATACCGGCAATTTACTGAAAAAAGGCAAAAAATATAAATTAATTACAATAAATATTTTTTTATATATACAATGATTGAACTAGTTCCAATACTCTTATTTATAAAACTGTTTTCCTACATGTCTGATTTTGCCGCTGCTTTCAAAGTGCCTATAGTTACGCCACTGCTCCTCTGGAAGAGATTTAGTCATGGGATGTATCTTTCTGTGGGATTATGTTTAACTCATTGTGTGTCAACAAAAATGCAGGATATTAAAGACCTATAGGAAAAGATCACTTAAAATTTATTAAAAGAGATCACTTAAAGATTTTATTTCATTTATCATTCATGATGATGCAATGTTATTGAGAACATGGCAAGAAATCATGCTTGCTCTTGATGTACTTCATGCAATTAATGATGTCTATGAAGATATCATTCATTTTATTACACCTTGAATGTGTACTCCTCATTTGCAATATTTTTTACAGATTTGTCAATTCATTTGTTGCCTTAATAAAATCTTGAAATTGTAAAGAGTCTTTGTGGAGACTCTGTATAAAGCAGGATGAAAAAGACATCTAGATAGATTTGTTTGTTAAAAAATACAATAAAAAAGGATTCTTACAATAATGTAAATAATACTTTCTTCTTATCACCCGGATCTGTTCTCTACTACAAGCTTTCTGTGGGAACCTTGTTACCTTGGAAGAAATTTTATTTCGGTAATTACTTTCATATCTAAAAGTGATTATTCTCACTGATAAACACTTCCAATCAGAAATAATTTCATGTACAAAATTTTTGAGAATTTTCAAAACTGGTTAGTAGATTTTTTGAAAAATATTTTAAATTTCTGTGAACAAAACTTGCTACCAAACAGTAGATTTAAGTCATGATTAACTGAAAACATTGCAGTGTTGGGGACGTGTTGACCTGGTCTCGGTTTCAAGGCCAAAAAGTTCCAATTTCAAAATCTAATTCCATCGAAGAACTGCCATGTAAGCAGGTCTGGTGTACATTAAATCCTTTGGGTCTAATAACCTCCTGTTAGTTTGGTGCGAAGGTTGGAGAAGGGGTGTCGGCTCAGGTGTTGTCCTCACCATCCGACCATGGTTTAACCCTATGAGCCCTATCCGGCCTCAGACTGCCCATTCGACAGAAGGCGGTTTTGGGTGCCTGGGCGAATTTTTTTAGGAAAAATGAAATTCCTTTCTTTGTTGACAATTAATCGGACAACTATAGGTGTCGACCTGGAATTTCTGTAAAAAACTTGACGATTCCATTCTGTCTTTGTGAATGAAAATTCACTCCAAGTTTTGAGGCAATGGAATTCTCACTCTAGCCAGGTTCAGAGAGTTAAAAATTAAGCGGTCTGTCCCAAAATAGCCTTCATATTGCTGCAAAATAGTACATAAATTTAATTAAATTAAACACTGCAGTGTTAACCTTCCAGCGGTTGAGTCCTCTGTACCAGCATGAAAAATTGCATGCTTTTTCTTGATACACTGGTGTAAAATTCAAATTTATGTAAGTCCAGTAACTGAAATTTTGGTAATAATGGGCTAATAAGTGTGTTCTAGCTTAAAATATGTTAGACTGAATTCATCATGTGCATGTCTCCTACACACACATAACTTTTGGAAAGTAAAAACAGGACCTAGCCCTAACTGGGAGTAAAGTCAATAGACTGAAAAAAGCTCGAGTGTCTCTTTCTCCATTGAGTTCAGGAGAGAACTAGTAAAATTACAGCAATTTAAAAATATGAAGTCATCTCTACACAAATTATTTAACTAAGAAATGACACCACCCCTCAACCAGATATTACTGGAGAGGCTGTTATCTCCAATGAGTCATCTATTCACTTGCCTAAATTCCTTTAGCAACAAGATGCCAGATGACCATAAATTGCTTTCAACAAATAATTGGTTACCATCAAATAGTATAACTCATTTATCTTGTATGTAGATTGAAATTTATTAAAATTAGCAAGTAATGGTTTTTTTTTTTCAATTTCTGTTACATTTGCTTGACCATAAAGTTACT